>JAIUZE010008423.1:0-53844 GCA_022085475.1 Heliosperma pusillum | reverse complement strand
TAAAATTCAAGAAAAGTCAAAGACGACCCAAAAGTCAAGAAAAGTCAAAAACGACTCAACAGTCAAGAAAAGTCAAACTCGACTCAAAAGTCAAGAAAAGTCAAACTCGACTCAAAAGTCAAGAAAAGTCAAACTCGACTCAAAAGTCAAGAAAAGTCAAACTCGACTCAAAAGTCAAGAAAGTCAAACTCGCCTTAAGACGGGATTTTCATGGAATCTCGCAGAAATTCCAAATACGAACTCGGAAATTCTAAATTCGACTCGAAACATAAAAATCTTAATTAAAACTTAAAATTACTGAAAAGATTTCGTAAAAATATTTCTACTAGAAAAATAGGGTACATTTCCGGGTGTTACATAATCACATCTCTCAATCACATCCTTTAGGTGTGACTTTTAGGGACCAGTTGATCACCGCCATCTGTATGACAATAACGTCAAACTTATCTAGCAAGCCAACCGTTATCGATAAACGTTAATCAACTGATTACAATACAAAGTATACCCTGTAAACCTATAGAGATTTATTTATGTTATTGCACTAACTGTGGAGGACACTGGCTCCAACAAATCCTTGAAGAGTGTACATGATGATAAGCTTTTGCATTTCTCAAAAATAATGTTTTAAACCTATTTTATGAATCGTTACATTTTATGCGACGAGTTTTTTCAGTTGTGATAAATCTGTATATTGAATCGTGATATAGTGGTAATTCAGTTACAGATCATATAATAGAAGTTGTACATAATAGTATTAGGGTTTTAGAATAGTTGGCCTTGAATCGATTGGATTTTTATGAAATTAGTTGTGTATTTTATAGTCAGGGTGTTCTATGCTGAAAAGTAAGGGAAAGTCGAGTTTGGTTCTTAAGTTGAGATTAAGATATAGGTCATGATGAGTATAGTTTATGGGCATGTGTACTTGATTGGACATGTGGTAATTATACATAAATATTGTTAATGTAGGTGATGGATTTGTGAAGGATCAACATGTGAATACTTGTGATTAGATTTGCTTACAGGTAGGGTTTCCCTACTCAGTACTGTGTATGTTAATCTTTGTGATAAGATGTTGTTGTGTTATTGTTACTTGATTTATGATGGTGATGATAGAGTTCGGGTTGGAAGTTTTGAGTGGTTACTTGGTTAATATTTTGGTGGTCCGTTGGGAGACGAATCACACCCTGAGTTCGCCCCTCGTAGTGCTCCCGTTGCGAGGGGGATGTGCACATTAATGTTCCGGGTGTCTCGCTGCGGTGAGATGGAGTTTCGATGCCCATGGCTGCGGTCTGGGATCAATTGGTGGTCTTGTAGGTCAGGGATGGTAACCTGATGCTACTGAGGTGACCGTTGCGGTGGGCCTCCGATTTCTCTTTCTCGATTGATTACTCTTATTGTCTTGTACATTGATCAGCATATATTGTTACTGACCTCATTTAATGTTTTAAAAACTGAGATGATCCATTAGGGGATGGGGAGCAAGTTGTTTAGCAGGTGATGTTCGTCGATAATTGGGATAACATGGATGCGACTAGTCGACGACCACATTTACTTCCGCTGAGTCTTAGATTTGTGAAACGAGTTTATTGTATGTTGTTGTAATTAAATTATTGTAATAAAGTTTAAATATAATTAATAATAATTGTTTCTTTATTGTCTATTTGATATTATCTACCTCGGGGAACCGAGATTCTAGTATCCCGAAGTACTAAGGAGGTTGTAAGGCTCTCTGGTATTTTGGGGTGTTACATTTAGCACCTCCACCAACCTCTCATCTTGTTCATTGGTAAGCTTACTAGAGATGATTGCATGTAATGTATCTCCCTCGCCAAGGAACACATACTTCACGTGATTTGAGAGTGGTTTCAACTCTAGAACAGGGGACTGAAAAATAGATGGTATCAATGTTTCAACCACAACTAGTTGTAAAGGAGGTGCTTCTGTGTGCATAAATGTCACCCCGGTAAACTCAGTAGCTCTTTCCTGCAAGTTAATAGGCAATAAAACATCGAAATTATCCTTTACTATACCGTTTTCAATCACAACCTGGAACTCGTTTGCTTTGTCAAGATCAAAGGTATCCTGCACTAAAGGCTTGAAAACACAATACGACATAAAAAATGGTCATCAGTGAGAAATTTCATAGCATCAAAAATATTATATTCCACCACTTGACCATCAAAGTGCATAGTAAGAGAACCGCTAAAAACATTAATCTTTGTTTTTCCAATTTTCAAAAATGGTCTCCCTAATAGTATAGGGGCATCATGTCTATCGTGCTCCATAGCTAGTACATCAAATTCCGTAGGAAAAAACAATTTATCAACCATGACCAAAACATCCTCAATTATTCCCTTTGGATAGACATTGGACCGATCAGCTAATTGGATGACAACATTTGTTTTACTCATCGGTCAAAGTATTAATGACAAATAAATGAAGTGGGGGATCACATCAATCGAGGCACCCAAATCTAACATAACTTAATGAAGTTTGGTGTCTCCAATAGTACAAGGTATTGTGAACATTTCCGGATCTCCGCATTTAGTTGGCAATTTTTTGTTTAAAAACTGCCGAGATATGTTCACTGACCTTCACTTTTTTTACTCCCTTAAGTCTATTATTCCTCTTAATAGTACAAAGTTCTCTTATAAACTTTGCATATCTAGGGACACTCTTAAGCAACTCAAGTAGGGGAATACTTACCTCACATTTTGAAAGATTTCGTAAACGTCGTTGTCATGCTCCTTCATGCGAGTGTCTTTCAATGCTTCAGGAAAAGGTGGTGTAAGCTCATAGCTTTGGACCGGTGACTCTTTGATAATCGTTCTAGGCTCTACTTCATCTTCTTCACGAACTTGCGAGCTCCCATCATCTACCACAATCTCCTCCTCCTCTTGAATGGCAATTCCTTTAGATTTAGCTTTAGGCTTCTCTACTTCTTCTGATTACCTTCCATTACTTAGGGATACCGCGCTCATATTCTTCCTCATATTCTCTACCTTTTGAGACGGTAAAGAACCCGACTGTTGAGCTTCCAAACGACCCACAACGGTGGCCAACTGACTCACCTGATTCTCAAGATTCTTGAAATTCTGCTTATTTTCTGCCCTACCTTGAGTTACACTAGGAGTAAGAGCCCATATCATGTCTTCCATGGACATAGATGAGCTCGGTGGTGCTTGTTGTGAAAATTGTTGTCCTTGTGGTTGTGGAATAAACTGACATCTTGGAGGGCTAGATGATGGGCCAGCCTGAGGATTTCCCCAGCGGAAGTTGGGATGAGATCTTCATCCTTTATTGTAAGTCTTTGATTATGGATCCCATTTCTTATTATTTGGAGCACTTTCCCAAACATCATTCACCTCTTCATGTCCACTTTCTTGCATGTAGGGACACAAATCGCTAGGAAGACCCTCAATAGAGCATATACCACAAACATTAACTAGATATGATGAAAAATATCCAATACAAAGGCTAAAGGTTGTTACTTTATCTAACAAGATTGAAGAATTATGGATTCATTCACTAGAATAACTATAGATTGATAATTGCAAAGATTAATTGGTTACTTTAATCTAAACATTCAACAATCATGAAATTGAAACAAAAAATTAACATACTCAAGAGAAAAGAGAATATGAATAATAGTCTCACAATTTGAATAATCCAGATGCTTCAAATCTTAATCCGAGATGAAGAGATTAATTGCTCATGTCTTTCTTGCTAAGATAATTAGGGTTCTTATTTCTTATCTAATGATAGTAATAATAATAATAAAATTATCCCTTAAAACTAAGTAATAAGTCTTTTTTAACAAAGTAAATCACAAAACACGAAAGAAAAGGAAAGCCCCGTCTTCAGCGCTTGGGCGGCTAGCCCAGATGCCGGCGGCTAGCCCAAGGATGAGCGACTCGCATGTCTCATAGTGCGTGATTGAATTCTTCGGCAGGTCTCCCAAGACACGCCTGGCCGGCCTACTTCGTGCTTATGCTTCTTGGGCTTTTCCTCTTGGGCCAATCACATAAGTCTCATGTACTCTTCTCTTGTTCAAACCATAAAACTCCAATCCTTCATATAAACCATGTAATCAATACACTAAACCCGTCTTTTATCTATCCCAAGAAATTCATCCAACATCGCATAAAAAACACAATTAACGATCTGATTCCACCAATTGAACACTCCAATCTAGCCTAAGTGACCACCTCTAATACCTTAAAAACACACTACATCATCCCCCTAATAACTAAAAGAATAAATCAAGCTCAAAGTTTTCCCGCTCAGTTTCACTAGCTAGGATTGGGTCTCTAATAATTAACCATTCTAAATAATGCAATCTAAAGAAATTGGGCCCACCACATACTATATAGGGAGTATAATCTTTTGTATCAATATTGGTCTGTATTATTTATTGGTTTTTATTATTGTATGCATGGGCGGCTAGGGACATGTGCAGGTTGAGCGATCGAACTGGGCCTCCGAATTCAAGGGCCTCATGTTTGTATAAAATATCAAAACAACAGTAATATATATAATAACCTAATTTTATATCAGCAAGAGTCATGTAGCGCAGTGGTCATAGAGTGATTCCTTTGCCTAGGGCTTCCCGAGTTCGAGCCTTGTACTATGCAGTGTTATTAATTTTTACACATAGTAAAGTTGTTAACTGACTATATATAAAGCATCTCAATAAATTTTGAGGGCCTCCATTTTATTGTAGCACAGGGCCTCCGAATTATTCGAGACGCCCCTGATTGTATATGATCTTACCACAACGTATCTACTTTCAAACTATATTCTTATATAAGATTTAGTTGGTTGTCATCCTCTATTTACTAAAAAAAAGGTTAAACTAGAAATTTTCCCGCTCAAACAAACTGGGATTTAACATGTTTGGTTATTCTCAAATATTTGGTTTAAACTTTTTGCCTACTTATGATTCATACTTGTAATATTTGTAGAAAAATACGAGTATATTTTACCAAAAAATGTTAAATTTACAATTTTTCTATTTCTTGATAATTACTTGTACACGTTAATAACTATAGACTCTAACATGAAACTAGATATTAATTTCTCTATACATCACAATTTAAAAAGTCGTGCATTGACACGAGATCTACACTAATAAGCTTTCAAGAAAAGGAGCAAAGGCACTTGATTGCTTTCTAGGTGGATCAATGAGAACTCCCAAATGGTAAATGCAATTCCATTAGAATAAATAATTTGAGTATATATGTATTTACGATATCGAACTAAGTGGGGACAAATATTGGATTATTATTGTGTATTTTATTTGTAATCAATGATAGGGGCAATGAAATTTGTCAAGTTTTTACGTTGATAATTTTAGCTAAGTTTGACATAGTATTATTCGAGAATCAAAAGGAGATATTAGTGAAGCCAATTAATGACAATGGCTTATAATTGATTAGTTCGTACAAAGTTGAGCTGTAATTTTCATTACTCAACATATAATTGAGCGGAATAAGTTAGGCGAAAATATTAGAGTTGTGATATCATTTAGTAACAAGGGGTTTTGATGTCACATTATCACTGCTATTAAAAATAAGTCCTACTATGAAGTTATATGTTTCTTTCTCTAACATAATCACGAGAAGTTTCTATTCACTATAAGTTGTTCTTCATCAATCATTGTATTTAATGTGAAAGTTGTAAAGGTTGAGATCTAGTCTAGCTAGAAAAAGAGGACAAATATTATATAAATTTATATCCTCACGTTCTCATCCGTGCTTGTTCTATAATTTTAATGAGTAATCAATCAAATTCCTAGGCAACTATAGTGAGGACATATAAGAAAACAACATTTTCTTTTCCAAGTCCTTTTTGTTTTCAAGAGCAATAAAATAAGCAAGTCTTAAATGAAAATGAAAATCAATCATACACACCGTCTCCCGGCAATGACACACAAAACATGATTAGTTTTAAATTTACACCTCCCACAAGTGTACGATTTAACCGTTGTGGTATTGAGAGGGTCGAAGTCAAGGGACAGTTGGATTGTCTATCCGTTTTACTTCTTATCTAGTCAGTTTGATCAAATAAGTGAAACTAACTATGTTAAAGATCAACACAAATGAAAGGACATTAGCAACTAAACTTAACTAAAAATGAACTAAAAGAAAAACACTAACGCTAATAGAAAGACACTATTTTTGAGTATAACATAACATAAAATACGATGATGTTAAGCAAATGTGTAAAATGGTTATGAATTTTATATCATTAATCAAGTGTGATATGTTAAGTTAATAATTGTAGACTTCTACTCTTTCCATTCAACTTTTATCTTCCCATTTCAATATAATACTCCTCACATATACTCTTCCCATTTCAATATAACACTCCTCACATAATACTTCCATTCAACTTATTGGTGGGATTATAACGAAAAGAAAACATAAAAAATAATTCGTTGTATATATATAATAGTCTTATTTGAGTTTTTCTATCACGCTTTAGTCACTTGTATACATGTAATTAAAAATTACTCTCACAAATAATGTGAATTTGTGAGTATATACGAGAATAAATAGTCTCTCAAAAACGAAAGTGTTAGAGGTTTGGGCTAATGGGGACCTGTCAAACGGGTCGGGCGGGTCGGGTCCCGGGTCGGGTCATACGGGTCGGGTCAGAATACGGGCCAGGTTGAATACGGGTTGGGTTGAATACGGGTCGGGTCAAATACGGGTCGGGTCATACGGGTCTCGGGTCGGGTTAGGGTCAGAATACGGGTCAGAAAAAAACTGTAGAACGACTTTTATTTTATCATATTTAGCCGGAAAATCATACTTTTATCATTATTTATTATTAATAATATAGTTGTATTCGTTACTTATCGCACATATATTTAGAAATTTATAAAATTAAAGTTATTTTATCAATTATTTTATTATTTAATCCTATAAAAGTTATATAAAATCTTCATTCTATTAAAGTAGAAACGTTTAACCAGCCCACATTGCGCCACGTCATCATGTCAGTTTTTTTTTTTTTTTTTTTTCATTTTCCTCTGATTTGTGTATCAGTTTGGTTTATAAGATTAAAATATTTTCTCAGGGATCCAACACATGCAACTTTCTAACAATCCTAAACAATAAATTAAAACTTTACATTAATACTTTGTAATAAATTACATTTATATACCAAATTATAAATTAAAACTTTACATTAATAATAAATATTTTCAAAAACGAAAAATAATTATTAACTGTAACATAAATCTCAAAGATGCACCTTTTTACATCAAGAAAAACAAGAACTCAAAAAGAAAGGATTTTTACATTAAGAAAAGTAAAAAATTAGTATATAATGCAAGTAAATAGTAAAATTGAATCATTATATGCATAATTAAAATCTTAAAAATAAGAAATGAAAAATTTGTGCAGCGATAGTAATCAAAACTAATGAAAAAAACTTTATAATATTATCAAACCTTAGAAACTGGATGAAGTGCTTAAACTTTAAATGATAACCAAAAAAAGATGTTTCATTAAGAGTGAATTGAATTGTGACAACCCTCGCGAATGCGGAAATATAAAACAAACAAGCATGTGAATTATATTGCGGAAATAGGTAGTTTTTAAAAACTTTTATACATGCAAGTTAAATAAAACGAGGAGTGTCAAAATATTACAAACTAAGTACGGAATATAACAAAGAGACGGAGTCTCTTCAAATGTTAGCAAAGAACAAGTGTTTAGCAAAACTAGCTAATATCGTCTAGAGGTGAAACTTCCAGGGACAACGCCCGCTAGCTCACACCCGAACCCAAAATAGCATAAGCAAAAAGTCATCCATGCAAGCAACCTGTTCATTCATGAAAAACATGAACGCCACAATCAGTGGGGAGTAACTCCGGGTTCTCCCAGCCATATCACATTAAACGTACATATAAGGAAATACAAAAGTAAATCATGCATATATAGATATACATGTGAGTACGATAAGAATAGATAGGCAATCCAATATATATGATAAGATCATGTGGAAATCCAATCCGAAACCATCATGTTATTCAAAGACTCGGGGAAGACACTCTTAGGCAACCGAATACGCTCAATAGGGCTTGCATCTACCGTTAGCGGTATAAGATTGATAAGATTGAGACTCGACAGACAAACCCAAGTCAGTCAGACGATGATCACAATAAATCCAACATTTATCATCCATTCACGAACCAGACATTGACGGTATCCAATCATGCAATGACAGGAATAAAACTATCATGAAAGTCACGCATTCAAAGAAACGACGACACAGAACGACATCTCTCACGGTAAATGAAACACCACTAGCATTCGTGTACTGGCCAAGTATGATAAAAGGCATCCCAAGAGACACATTTCCATTGAACTCATACCACGATCACATTTCGTATATGTAGACTAATTTCCTCTGTAGGAACGATAAGGCTCCTAATCTCAACCTCAGAGTCTCGGAATCACATTTTCCGATTCGTTGCGATCACGGTTCGCACCCAAGACTCGAGTCTTACAAAGAAACGCCGAGTACCACATTCTCGGGTGATCCATTCACGAAGAGGCGGAAAAACGAGCTCAAGGCATCATAACATGTGGGTAGTCGATACCATGGATATAAATTTTTTATTGTCACCACCTCGCAAGTACACAACATTTGACGGCCGGGTCGAACAACGCATAGCGTTCAACTCCAACAACGTCGTCGTATGCCCACTAACACATGCATTTAAGCAGTAGGATACCTCTCCGTTCCGACATTCCAGCCTTACGAACGGGAAGGTAGCCCAGGGAATGAGAGTACAAAGCACAAGACAAAATAGTGCTCAAACCGTATCATTTGTAAAAAACGACTCAAAGTGGGACATAGCAAAAACCGTCACAAAACATGTGATACAAGCGAATGAAATATCATATATCCAAAACATGAATATTATAAGTCACTACGTAAGATTATACAAGAAACGAATCATGTGAACTAATATGAATTACGAGTTTTAGAGATTTTATAAGAACAATACAGCCGTGTTCCAGGCCGGTGTGGAGGGAGACGGCCGGTACCCCGGCTCGGAGCACAACTACACACAAAACACAAGTTTGGAAACTAACTAAAACAAGGGTCCACTTCAAACGGTCATAACTAGAGTTCTAGATATGGGAATGCAGAAATTCTAAATCGAGGTGATAGCTTATCCTCTTACGGTTCCAACGAATGGTCACAAGCCCAAAGCAAGCA
The DNA here is from genome assembly GCA_022085475.1 of Heliosperma pusillum. Lineage (NCBI taxonomy): Eukaryota > Viridiplantae > Streptophyta > Magnoliopsida > Caryophyllales > Caryophyllaceae > Heliosperma > Heliosperma pusillum. Next base: position 44,604 of record JAIUZE010008423.1, on the reverse strand, counting down.
AGTAGCGAAGGAGATATGATCATTCTACAAAAAAGGGTCGGTGCAGTGAATTCCCAGCCGGCCACTAGACCGGCAGCCGGTCCTTCGGCCAGGAACACCATTCTACCCGAGAACAACAACACCATTTCTATCATTTTCAATTCTCCTAATTCACTTCTAATAATTATCAACAATCAATATTCATCATCAACAATCATCAAATAACAACAATCATAAATCATAACATGATTCCTAAGCTTCTAATCGTATTCTAAATACGATCTCTAACATATAACGCATGCAAAACACGTAAATGATACCGAGTAACCCTTCACCGTTACCTTTACGCGTCTTTAAACGATTACTAAGCCTTCCTAGTAGTCTCCACCTACAATTAGGTAATAAAAGATGAATATCATTCACCTTGAGAAAGACGGATAATTTAAAAAGCGAGAAAGACGGTAATTTTATTACCAATACGGATAGAGGAAGCTAAGAGGGGAAGAATAAGACGAACTTACGCGAATTCCATCAAAGAACGAAGGAGCTATGAGAATTCTAAGATCGAAAATCAAGAGGGAGGCAAGTTTCTTAAGGAAGAAGAAAGGGTTTTGTGTTTGAGTTTGGGTGAATGAAAATAGGTTAAGGAGTATGAGGGAGTATAAGTAAAGGGTGAGTCGGAAAAGTCAACGAAAGTCAAAGGCGGCTCAAAAGTCAAGAAAAGTCAAAGACGACTTAAAAGTCAAGAAAAGTCAAAGACGACTTAAAAGTCAAGGAAAGTCAAAGACGACTTAAAAGTTAAGAAAAGTAAAAGACGACTCAAAAGTCACGAAAAGTCAAAGACGCCTTAAGACGGGATTGTCATGGAATCTCGCGGAAATTCCAAATACGAACTCGGAAATTCTAAATTCGACTCGGAACATAAAATTCTAAATTACAACTTAAATTTGCTGAAAGGTATCCGTAAAATATTTTCACTAGAAAAATAGGGTACATTTCCGGGTGTTACATGAATAATACAACTTGATTTGAAAGTTTAATGGACTGAGTGAGGTAGAGAAATAGTTTGTAGGTGAAAGAGAGAGGGGGGCGGCAGCTACACTCAACTACACAAGGGGTTGAGCCGTTGAGAGCTTGAAATAATTGGATCTAGGGTAAAGTTAATGTTTTACTCTGCTTTATGTGCACCGTCTAAATTTTACTCGGATATATCTACGGTAAATCTTACTTAAGATGAGTACTATTCGTCTTAAACTTAAGATTAATTAAATATTACCAAACAATTTGGTATTTCTTAGGCAAACAAGTGGGATGATTTGATATACATATTCAATCCGTCTTAAGTTTAAGACGGGTAGTGCGTCTTGTATTAGAACTTATGAAGTTATGGTCTACTTATTATCCAAGGTAAATGTAATTTTATTTATGTGGCCATCAAATTAATTAGCTGATTGACCAAATTTATAAAGTGGAAGTTTATTAATTATTGGGTGAGACGGTTTTACACTTTAAGGTGATTTTATTGGGCAAAAAATAATTTATTAACTAGCAATGAATGTTTTTCTATGAAAATGGACCGTTTTACCAAGTAAGATCGTCTTACTCTATAAGTTGTGTTTATTGTGTGCCAATTTCGAATCAATTAACTTGAAGCGACGCTTATTTAATCAAAGTTGGTATTGTTTGCATCTATTTTGCAATAAGACTAGAGAGTACTGAGGGTAATTAACAATAAGTAAAATCATGTAAGATTCACATAAAAGCAGTAAGTTCACAAAGTGCCGAGAAAATAAAGTTACATAATATACCAACAACCACCTTAGATCTCTCTGTAGAATTATTAATATCGTGTACGAATTACAAATTTAAAGAAACAAATGAATTGGAGGGAGTACATTATACGTTATCTATATATAAACTTTAAATTTATATCAGTGAATTTTCACGAGTTAACTATGATTATTATTTACGAAATGGTTGAAACATACACTTTACGTGTCATTCATTTGTTTTTCTTTTAAATCTTTATAAGGGGTATTTTAATAAAAAGAAAAACAAACAATTTATTGAGACGAAATAAAAGTATATTATCTACATTTTACCCAATTAAAAAATTTAGATTTTAAATTATACCTTATTTTTAAACTTTATCAATATCAACTATGCAAATACAACCCGTGCATTATTGCATGGGCATAAAACTAGTTAATTTTTAAATTAATTTTTTTAATATTATAATATTAAAATATTAATATTATAATAATATTCTTCATTTATCTTTGATCCAACGGGTCGAACGGGTCGGGTCGGGTTCAATCCTAAAAATAACGGGTCATTTCAAGGTTTGGATCATTCTGGATTGCGGGTCAAGATTAACGGGTCTTTGACCCTAAATTACCGGGTCGGGCGGATCGTATTTTCGGGTCGGGTTAAGTTTCAACAGCTCTACTATAATGCCAAGCACAATTCCCAAATACTTGGAAATGAGTTGGTACATCTGTTTGGGCTTAGGAGTTAGGTCTTAGGATTACCAACGGGAATACGACGACGTTTGATGGTCCAAGCAACAGTCCAACAGCTTGGAAAATATTGGCGGGATTGACCCCTTATTTTCCCGCCATTTGACAAGAAAACCCTCATAAAAACCGTGCATAAGCTTCTCAAAACCCTTCTACTCCCACAACTCTCCTTCTCTTTTTCTCTCTATACAAACATTCCTACACCACCTTTCAGGCTTCATCCCTCCAAGATGTTTGAAGTAAGACTAGTACAAGGTAGTTTACTAAAGAAGGTAATAGAAGCTATTAAGGATTTGGTAAATGAGGCTAACTTTGATTGTTCTTCTACCGGTTTCTCCCTTCAAGCCATGGATTCTAGTCACGTTGCGCTTGTCGCCCTCCTTCTCCGCTCTGAGGGTTTCGAGCACTTTCGATGCGACCGCACTTTCTCCATGGGTATGAGTATTGCTAATATGTCTAAGTTGCTCAAGTGTGCTTCTCCTGATGATATCATTACACTTAAGGCTGATGATGGCACTGATACCGTCACCTTCATGTTTGAGAGCCCTTGTATGTTCACTCCTTTTCACCCTTTCATTTTATCCTTTACTCCCTCTATTCGTTTCATTTTCCACAGTCTTTCACTTAAGACTGGTCATATCAGTCTTTAATGAAGACGAGTCGGATCCTCCCTCATAAGGAGGCAAGTGGGAATACAACTAGTTCCCCACTTTGCACTCCCACTTGCCTCTTTGTGAGAGAAAGATTGATATGCCCCGTTTTGAATTAGACCAACTGTTCATTTTCATATTCGTGAGGAGTATTTTAATCAAATGTTATGGAAATGAATGAAAATCACATCTTTCTAATTAGGGTTTTGAAAATGAGTAATTTGATGGGTTATAGTGATTGAATATAGAAACTATTTAATTTCATATTTTGTCGTCCATATAATAGACTATGAATGGTTTTGTGGTTCTTGTAATGAGACTGACTGACTGCATGTTACATTCAGGTGAAGTGTCGATATTTAGTTTGAGACTGATGTATGTATCCGTTGATGTGTAGCTCAAAATAAGATATCGGACATTGAGATGAAGCTGATGGACATTGACAGTGATCATTTGGGTATTCCGGAAGCTGAATATGATGCGATTGTGAGGATGCCGTCATCTGAATTTGCTACTCTATGTTCACACTTCGTCTCAATTGGGGATACTGGTGAGTTATTTCACTACACAACTAACCGTGTCTATATCAAAACCAAGCAAGTTGTGAAAGATTTATGTGAACTAATGTTCTTTGTGACAGTTACCATTACTGTGTCGAAGGAAGGTGTGACTTTCTCTACTAGAGGCGACATTGGTTCTGGAAACACTACCTTCAGACAAAACACCTCCACCCAAAAGGTACCTTCTTTCTACTCTATATTATTGAATTTTAACCGGGCTTGAGCCAGGATTTATTGTAATACTAAGCTACTTGGCCTCACAAATACTTGTCGACAAGACTTGCAAATTTCGTAACTTTATCAATATTTTGGGATCTAGGGTACTCTTAAGATGGTTACTTAATCATCCTTAAATCTCAATCGTTGATGTTAATGAGAGGGGCTTTTCGGTTTTGTTGATAATTGTGCAGCCAGAGGATGCGGTTATTGTCGAGATGAAGGAGCCAGTTGTATTGACCTTTGCCTTGAAGTACATGACTACATTCACCAAAGCGACTTCTCTGTCTAACCAAGTGACCATAAGCTTATCCTCTGATATGCCAGTTGTGGTGGAATATAAGATTGCTGAAATAGGGCATATCAGGTACTACCTTGCTCCCAAGATTGAGGAAGAGGACTTAGAGACCAACACTCAGCCGGAAACTACCACTAGACGTGAAACTAGGACTGAAGCCCAGGCTGAACCAGCAGAAGAAGCAATGCCTTTGGCCATTGCAGCCACAAAGGAGGAAAATGGGGTTGAAGATGAAGTTGTCGAGGATTCCCAGGTCAAGATGGAAACCGAGACTGAAGCAGCAAAGCTGAAACCTAAAGTAGAGAAAAAATCGGTGAAAGCAGAAGTAATAGCCATGGATGATGATGATGATGAGTGTGTGATGGAAACTGAGTTCGGAGAGGAAATTAAATCGGAATTGGAAGCGACAGAACCAAAGGCTGAAATTGAAGTCATGGAAATTCAGTAGCACCGTTGAAAATACTAGTAGATCCTGATTGAGACGTAGCCACCATTCTTATCTTGTTTGGGTACATTCATAGGGCCATTTTGACCGGCATGGAAACTGTTCTAGGTCCTGAATCATTTTGATGTAGATGGGTACGGTTTATTAATTAGCAGTAGCAATTTAGGGCTTTTCTGAATGATTATACCCTCCACTTTTGGCTTCCTCAAAGTTGTGATGGTTATTTTTATCCTGGTTCAAAGATTTGTTATAAAGTCCGATGGTAAGCTTTAGTATAATCGACAAGTACAAGGGATCACCGAGTAAACAAAGAAAAAGGTTCTGACTAACAAACATAACGTATTAGATTTTGAAGCATCAGCATCCATAAATGAGAACTGCAGCATATATTGCGACACAATTGGGTTCCTATCCATTACTCTCGTAACCTAGATTTTGTTCCAAGACGCTCCAACGATCCAACATTTTTATGAGAAGAATAACATAATATTGTTCTATCAGAGCAAACGGAAAATATTCAGAAAAAAATCGAGTTGATCCATTCTCATCGTGGATGCACTAACAGACAGCAGCGTTGTAAACAAAAGGCAAAATCTTCCATAAAATTTTATCAATATAGGTCAATGATTAGTCTATCTTTCAACTATTGAAAAGAAAAATTGTATATAAGAGATGCAAATCTACAACCTTTTTTACTAAAAGAATTCAAATACTTGCCCAAATTTACCTCATCTAAAAAATTATATAGAAACAGCTGTCGGTTATTGTTTTTCTCTTAATTTCCAACATTTTTAACTCTTAGGCTGGTAGATGCAAAAAAACCGTCCCCAGGGTTACAAGGGGGGGAATCAGAGAGAGAAATGGGAGAGCAAAATAAGGCACTGATCTCAAAGTGCATTATCAACCATTTACTCTATTCAAGTCGGTGTTCTTCCTCGCAGAGTCACAGGAGGCAAAAGTAAAAGAAAAACTGGTTCACGGTACTTTAAGCTGATAGTATCACTTGCTTCTTTTCTTTGCTTCACTATAAAGGATGACTCCAAAAACTGTGAGTGCATACCCAAGCATGCCAGTAACTGAGACCGGGTTTCTAAAGATCAAAATTGACACTACAACTGCAACTGCACCCTTCGCATTTCCCAGAACCTGGAATTATAGAAATATTGTGGTGTTACAGAAACGTGTAGGTAAAGACCCTAGACATTAGCAGTTGAAATAAAACATCAGGGAAGATTGATAAATCTATCTTAAACAGCAACAGAGGTGCAAACAGCTACGCGGAGAGCATTACTCCCGTGTTAATATAATAGCTTAATTAAATACTAAACCAAGTAGCAGTGAAGCATGTACATTATTATTTTATGGCCAACCAACAGAAGTTGGGAAGAAATGAAAGAACAAGAAAAGAAAGAACGCAGAGTGTTCATAAAGAACAAGAACATGATAAATCACAGAAAGAAGCTAGCATCTACCCAAAGAAAGATTAGAGGGAAAATTGCAGAACAATTTTGTCCTTCATATTTATTACTCCAAATTATGTTAACTTCGACCAATATTTTCTCACGATGCGAAATGGTGTTCAGAGGTATTATTGATTGTGATTTATGATTAAACTTTAAAGCCAATACTGATTGTGTGAACTGCAAACAAGTGATCCCTACTAAAAAACAACAATAAGTATCTCGAGTTTCTAACAAGTCAAGTATCTCCCACTTGGGTAGATAAGACAAGCCTAGGGAATCACAAATGGCTTGTCTTTTCATACCCATGTGGGTACTATTTGACCAATCACAAGCTTGTGAGAGCATCTCCAATAGTAAGCTAGTTAATACTAGCTTACCTTTGCCACATCATTTTTTTTAAGCTACAACAAGTTTAAACTACAATTTACTCCAATGGATTAGCCAACTTATTACTAACTTGATTGGACCCACTTAACACACTTCTCTATTAATTTATTCAATTTCCAAATTTTCATCATAAAATTGAACTTTATTAACGAGATAACTATTTTCCAATTGGTTATATTGTCATGTGGGTCCTTTCGAGCTACTAGCTCCAGCTCAAAAAAATTGTGGGTCCATTTGAGATAAGCTAATGTACATGGACAACTCCAATGGTTTAGGTTAACCAGCTTAACACTCCTATCTTAACTCAATTCTAGAAACGTCATCCCAGTTGAGTGCCGGTTAATTCACAAAGCCAAAAGGAAAACCAAACTTCATTTAAAATTACACACTATTCCACAAAGGTCAAATTGATTGTGCAACTGTTAAATGGCTACTGAATTCAAGACAAGTGCACAAAACAAGAATAAATAGCACCCATAGGCCACATTCAAAGATATTAAGGCACTTAGAAATTCAAAATAAACACAGGGTGGAGATAAATATCCACATCTTTAGCACACATGACAATCAAGACAAGAGCTTCCTTGTCGACAATTATAATCAAGAGCCATGAGCTCTAGAAGAGAGATTATAGTTGCGTGTCCAATCGCCAATAAATCATGACAGACAGAAAGGTAACAGAAGACATACCTGGAGGGTCAAAGCACTTGTATGTTTGGTAACCAGGAAATTGGTCAGATTCACAAAGTAAGCCAGCGCAGAATTGAAAATCAGATACCACACAATCTTGATGTCATCCCTGGCAAGTGCTAGGGTAATACCAACCACATTTTCTTCCATGTAGAGTGTTGCGGGGAGAAGAAACACTACAGCAATTGGCGCCATGTAGAGCAAAAGATTCATGGAATTTAGCTTCTCCCTGCACAAGTGTATGATTCAAGTTATATACGCTGAAAAACAAAGTGGGCTCATCACAGTCAAATATCAGATGGAAAAAATTAATAAAACAAAACATTACCCTTCAGAGGATAACAAGATACCCTGAACCACAGATTTAAGAGCTCTTGCTGCCGTGGCACCTACACACATTAGAAATCCGAACAGGTGGAAACTGGGTTCGCCCTACAGAAAACAAAAGGCATAAACAAATATTAAGAGACTAAACACGTCTGAAAATTCAACGCAAAACCATCAATAACAACGATCAATACCAAAAGTCCTCGTTGCAAAAGCAAAAAAAAAAAAACTCTCATGTGATTCACAATTATAGTGAATACACACATCCTACAACTTTAAGGAAAGCATTAGCAAGACTTTAAAGAACTAAACTAAAAAGAATGAGGTCCTCAAACATGGGTAAGACCAACAAGAAATGACCTAGTATTTCTCTCACTCTTCCCATGTAAAATGCAACTATAACCTCTCAAAAAGCTGCTAGATAGGCTGCTTTGATCTTATCTCAGTAAAGAAAACCATAATTGGTGTTTACACATTTCTCCATTCCGACTACCATATACTTTGGGTATATTACCACAAAATTTCATACACCAACTTCAGTCATAATGTACTACAACCACCTCCAAACCAAAAATTCACAATCTACAGACATAAATTATCGCATCGATAGAATCTCACCTTAAAACTATGGACTTCCAAAAATTCCTTCCATTTTCACATTACCTCATTTCACAATCACCAATCCGTTAGCATTAGGCTCGTCTATACTCGCACTATATGACTACTGCGCATATCTTCCAGAATTCAAACAACCTCGTAAAGCTACATTTTCTAACCCCCAATTCCCATTAAATTTCACAAAATTCAAATAACCACCTAACCCACATTCATTCTACATCCAACATCTTCCACACAATTAAAAAAATCCACAAATCAACAAATTCATGAAAAGCAAACAAAATTCAACAAAAACACAAATAAAAAAAAACAATAAAAGAAAAGAAAAGCACAAGTTGGTGAAATTACCCCACTGGCAATAACAACACCAGTAACAACAGGAAGAAGGGTGAAATAAGTAAGCCAAGCCTCCCTTTTCAGCGTCATTAGATAAGCGAAAACCGCGGTAAAAAAGGGCGTGGTTGCACCAATAGCTTGATTAAACGAGACAGGTAAATACCTCAAAGAAATATTACCACTAACAACAGATGCACAAAAAATCAAGCTAAGAGCAGAGATCTTAAAGAATTGAACCCTAGATCTTATTGTTTGCATTGGTACCATCTTCATCCAAGCTATCGCAATGTAGCTCAACAATGAACAAGCAGTCATATGACACATTGTTAAGAATATCGGATATTTAAACCCGTAATTGCTTAGCAAGTATTTGTTCAACAATAAAACCCCAATGTTTGATGAATACCATGCTGTTACAAGCCCGATCGTGAAGAATCGACTCGGGTTCTTCATTTTATCCATTTTATCCATTTTAATGTATCAACCCTAGTTTTTTTATGATTTGGGGATTTTAGAAATTGGGGTTGGGTTATGTGATTTTCAAAGATCTGCGCATCTGGGTATCATTTAATCATTCAATTATGAATAACCCAGAAAGCATTTACACGGAAATGGAGAAAAAATGGTGGGATTTTGTGGGTGTCGATCGAGGGAGAGAGACGACCGACAAAACGACGTAGTTTTGAACAAAGTTGTGTAAATTAGAGAATGTGGGAAAAGAGAATGAAAGAATAATAATGAGAAGAGAGAGAGAGAGAGAGAGAGGGAAATGCGGGATTAAAGGGGGATTAATGCATGTTGTAGTGTGTATTGTATATTTGTAAGTTGAGTGGCAATGGCGGATGAGTGGGATCGTTGTTCTTCACTACCTCTCTTTTTTGTGTTGAAATTTAATGAACTGCAACGACTAATGTGGCCTAGGTGGGAACAACTTGCCTCACTGAACACGGATATTGCTCATCTCACAAATGTAAGTTAAAGAGATTGTGAAAATCCATTAGTCATTCATTTGCCCTTTCTATTTGCATATTGGGAATGAAAGACAATATCTGTTCTAGGCTTGTGACGGATTATTTTTGTCTTCAATGAGAATTTGTAACGTGGAAATTAGGATCATGTAATTATACCGAAAAAGATATTGCCCGTCCTCCTTACTTAATTTGTTAAGCATATCAATTCTCATACTTAATTGCAATAAAAAGGTTATGATTTGAGTCGATAATGAATTTAATAGGGAGAGTTTTCGCTCTTGGAACTTAAAAATCACAATAGAGATTGATTGTGATTTGCAATCGAGTTTTATTATGTGACACCCCGCGATTTCGCGATAAAGTAAACACATATATTTGCAGCAGAAATACAAAATCTTTTAAAAACTTTAAAAGCAAAACCGCGAATGTCACTATATTATTAAAAAACCAAAACTTACTTTAATAAATCGTTTATATAAATTGTAACTTAAATAAGTTCAAGGGATCCCGATCCCTTGATAAAAACACAGATAAGATAATAGAACTAATATACACTACATCGCTAAGAGTGAATTGTTGTAAGTACAACGCTTGCTAGCTCACTCGTCAAAATCCCATGCAACACCAATCTGTAATCAGTTCATTCATGAAACATGAATGCCACAGTCAGTGGGGAATAACTCGGGGTTCTCCCAGCCATATCACATTGAAACGTACATAATAAGAGCATATAAGCATACATTATCATCATCGAATACAAACAATATCATCATCATATATAAACAATATCTTCATCATATATATACAATATAAACAAGGGTTTTTTGACAACTGCTACCTACTATAACGCATTTTTTACCAATTGCTACCTAAGTAATCTTTTTTTAAAAACACCTACCTGATTGCTTGGGTCGGGAACAATTTAGCACCAATGACTGACGAACCTCAAATAGATTTAATGTGAGCCCTTGATTTAAACTCTTAATCTTAAGTTAGTATTTCTAGTACTATTTTGCTCTTATCATCAAGCTTATATCATTTTCACTCACTCTCCATTACTCCATTATTGAAATCAAATTTTGCAACCCTAATTTTCTCTCTCAATCATTTAAATCGTGTGAGGTAAAATTCGAAACCATTATTCTTGCTTCAATATTTTGTTTTAGTCGTGTCTTTTTTCCTTTTTGTTATTAATTAGGGTTTCTCCTCTCTCTTTTTTCAGTACTAATTCTGTTTTTTTTTTTAATTTAGGGTTCCATAGCAATGATGAAAGGGGTTTTTCCTGAAAGAAATATTAAGGCCATCAAATGTGCTTGTGGGGTTCCAGTTGCTTTCTTGAGGTCATGGACACATGACAATCCGGGTCGTAGGTTCCTTAAATGTAAGTTTTCAAACCCATATTCAAGTCGTGGGTGTGGTTATTTTAGTTGGTATGATGAAGTGCAGCAAGAATGGCAGAAGAATACAATAAATAAGTTGATTTTGGAGAAGAATGTTCTCCATTGTGACCTTGTGATGAATAAGTCTGAGGTTGCTCATTTGAAGGAGCAAAACAACCAGGTTAAGGAAGTTAATGTCCTACTTAAGCAAATGAAGACAAATGAGAATTCCAATGTAGTCAATGAAGACAACAATGAGACAACAATATGAATGGCAGTAGAGCAATGTATACATGCTTTGTTGTTGTATGCCTTTTAGTTGTCCTCTTTAGCATTGTAATGAAAGTTTAAGGATGTTGTCGTTAGTATTAGTTGGTAAAGCTCATAATTTGGGCAATTTTCTGATGTACGATTTTTAAACTTTTAATGGAAAGGCAATTGTTGTTCATCTTTATTGTTGTAATACTTCTACTCATTGTACTCCTTAACCAAATCTCATAATTGCATGAAAGGGTTATGGTACTCCATAACCAAAACTCATGAAAAAGCATAAATTGTCTTACAAACTGATTATATCCTTAAAAACTAATTAATTGTCTTACAAACAAAAGAGTACTAAATTGTTCAGCATGCATAAAATGAAATCATAAGTTTAGAATAAAATTAGAACATAATCATCAATATTCAAAACCAAGCCTTCTCCTTGAACCACCACTAGGTAGAGCATTGTTGAAACTAGCTTGACTTTCTTGAACACTTTGATGATGGGTCATTGGAGGACCTGATATCCCTCCAACCACAACAATATCTTGTGCCTTCTTGGCTTTCCTTTTGGCAACTCCCTCTCTAACCTTGTTGCTCCAAGTTGATTTACTCATACCTCTTGTTGCAGCCACTTTTTCCTTAGCTTGAGGCTTTGGTGGGTTCTTGCAAGTTTTCATGTTATGACCATTCCCTCCACACCTACCACAAGTTCTTGTCTGCCTAAGCTTCTTGGTTTGGCCACCGCTTCCTTCCCCGACTTCTCTTCTCCTCTTATTTAGCTTAGGCCTCCTTGGTAGCTTTTTATATGGTGGTGGAGTAGGGGCTGCCATGTCAGTCTTCTCCCAGTCTTCATGGCCAGACATTGCTGCAATAGGGTGTTGGAAGGCTTTGATATAGGTGGTTTTGCTGCAGTACTCATCAACATAGTCAAGGACATCCTGTCTTTTGTCCCTTATGTAAAACAGTGCATGTGGACAAGGAATTCCTGTGAGATCCCAACTCTTACATGAACAAGTCCTTTTAGTCAAATTGACAACCTTCTGCTTCCCCTATGGTCAACTTCAAACTCACCACTGAAAGAAGGAACTGAGTAGCAGAATCTGGTTTTATTTTCCACCCAAATCAAAAACTTATTCACAAAAGACATTACTTTACCATCATAACCTTCAGCACCCACCCTTTTATCATAGTGCCTCTTCATGACATACCTTCTGATCCACTCCATTAGACTGATGATAGGCTTATCCCTGGCTGGCTTTAATGCTGCATTGAATGACTCACACATGTTATTCAATAACATGTTAGACTTGCTGGTTGTTGAGAAAGCATGCCTTGACCAGTGTTTTGGGGAAATGGCAGCTAAGTACGCATGTGCAGCTGGGTTCAAGAATTTGATACCCTCCATTTCACATATGAATTCAGATTGGGATGTACTTCTTGCAGCCTTTCAAAAGGCTTTCTTAAACAGCCCCTCAGGCCATTGTAACTTGAAATTAGCCCATATATGTCTTGCACAGTACCTGATTTTTGCCTTTGGAGTGACTCCATGGAAAGCCTCCAATAAACCCTATCAACATAATGGTTAATGAAAGTTAAATTAAGAAGATTAAACAATAACATTGAAGATTAAACAATATCAAAACCAGATTTCTACCTTTTGTCTGCCTGACATTATAGTCAGTCCTTCTCTATCTTCCTTCTCCAAATCTTCCATAAGTAGGGTTAAGAACCAAGTCCAAGTTTTTATTTTCAACTTCTACCACAGCCCAAGCCACAGGATATATGTTATTGTTAGCATCCATACTAACAGCCACTAAACACATTCCTGGGTATAGGCCTTTAAGATGGCAACCATCAACCTCTATCAAAGGCCTACAACCAGCCAAGAAACCAACCTTACATGCCTTCAAATACACATACATTCTTTAAAACTGAGGGGTTGGATTTTCAACATTATCCACAAGACACAATGACTGTAGAACCTGGATTGTATTTCCTCAAAGCATGGGCATAATCCCAGACTCGACCATATTCATCAGCCCCATCACCATTTATAATAAGTCTTGCTCTATCCCTAGCTAACCAAGCTTGATGATAACTGATTTTCACTCCCAAAGTTTTGTATACATGTCTTACAAATATACTCAACTCCCAACTAGGGTTTTCCCTCCAATCCTCAAGATACTTTTCAGCTAAATACTCGGATGACTCCTTTAAAGGAACATTTGTGTGTTAAATTCATTGTCTTAATATAAATATAGTTCTTTTCAGTTGTTGTTGTTGTTGTGGCATATAATCTAAATGGACATAAAAATTGTTTACACATACACCTAATTTTACTTCTGGACTTGTCCCATGGACACTTGCATTTTTGTTTGCAGTAAGCTGTCACAATTTCCTTACCATTATGTAAAAAATAGTACTCTTACCTGTTCTCAATAGCATGCACATGTGCCCTAACGGCTTCCCTTAGTACTTCAACAGAACAGAACTTCAAACCAACCTCCAAATGCAACTTCTTCTTAAAGTCTGTGGTAGGGTTGAAGATTAAGCTGTCAACTCCTTCATCCCCTTGATCCTCTGAACCTTCAAGACTTCTCAAATCATCAGACAAATTTTCATCCTCCTCTATTCCTCTAAAAAGCAGCTTTCTTTTTTCCTTCTTCCTCGTTTCTTTGAAATAGATCTTCAGCCACAAGGTCCTCCTCTACAACCTCTATATCTGAATCAGACAGGTCAAAATCTTCTTCACTTTCTTCATCTACAAACTGTTTTTTTCTACCTTTGTTTGTCTTTTTGCCATTGGCTTTGCTTACTTCTTTCCTCATTCCTACTAACTTCTTATTACTAACAAGCTTTGATTTCCCCTTAGACTTCTCACTCACATTCTTCTTACTTTGCTCAACCTCAAACCCAATCTAATCTCCACCAACAGTAGCTGAACCATCCACTTGATCTTTACCAAGTACATATACACCCACTGGATCTTCAACAAATACAGATCTACCAACTTGATCTTCAGCCTCCACTATAGGCTCTACAACTTTGTTAACAGGTCTTCTAAAGGGTAGTTTTGCAGTGGTTGGATAAATAACCTTCAATGCTGGCATGTCAAGGGGAATAACCTTTTCAAAACCCTTAGAAGAAGTGGGCTTTGTGTACCTAGGGCTTCTTCTTAATGGGGTTGTTGGAGTGGGCTTTATTTTGGAGGGTGTTTTTTTTTGAAGGCCCAGCTTCAGAATGTAAGCTTTCTGCAACTATGTCAAAGTTGTTTACCAATTTTGTCCTGAACCTAAGATTAGGACTTCTTTGGCCTGGAATTGAAATAGGGATAACCCTAGTACTCACATACAAGTCCACCCTGTTATCCTTATCTCTTGTCTTTAACACAGCAGACCACTACAAGAAAACAACAATCAGGCGACCGACGTTGGCGACTGATTTCAGTCGCCAACGTTCGGTCGCCTGATGTTGTTTTCTTGTAGTGGTCTGCTGTGTTAAAGACAAGAGATAAGGATAACAGGGTGGACTTGTATGTGACTACTAGGGTTATTCCTTTTTCAATTCCAGGCCAAACAAGTCCTAATCTTAGGTTCAGGACAAAATTGGTAAACAACTTTAACACAGTTGCAGAAAGGTTACATTCTGAAGCTGGGCCTTCCAAAAAAACACCCTCTAAAATGAAGCCCACTCCAACAACCCCATTGAGAAGAAGCCCTAGGTACACAAAGCCCACTTCTCCTAAGGGTTTTGAAAAGGTCATTCCCCTTGACATACAACCATTGAAGGTTATTCATCCAACCACTGCAAAACTACCCTTTAGGAGACCTGTTAACAAAGTTGTAGAACCTACAGTGGAGGCTGAAGATCAAGTTGGTGGATCTGTATTTGTTGAAGATCCAGTGGGTGCTACTGTTGATGGAGATCAGATTGGGCAAAGTAAGAAGAATGTGAGTGATAATTCTAAGGGGAAATCAAAGCTTGTTAGTAATAAGAAGTTAGTAGGAAAGAGGAAAGAAGTAAGCAAAGGCAAGGGCAAAAAGACAAACAAAGGTAGAAAAAAACAATTTGTATATGAAGAAAGTGAAGAAGATTCTGACCTGTCTGATTCAGATATAGAGGTTCTAGAGGAGGACCTTGTGGCTGAAGATCTATTTCAAAGAAACGAGGAAGAAGAAAAAAAGAAATCTGCTTTTTTAGAGGAATTAGAGGATGAAGGGGATGACAATTTTTCTGATGATTTGAGAAGTCTTGAAGGTTCAGAGGATGAAGGAGTTCACAACTTAATCTTCAACCCTACCACAGACTTTAAGAAGAAGTTGCATTTGGAGGTTGGTTTGAAGTTCTGTTCTGTTGAAGTACTAAGGGAAGCCCTTAGGGCACATGCTATTGAGAACAGGTATAAGTACTATTTTTTACATAATGGCAAGGAAATTGTGACAGCTTACTGCAAACAAAAATGCAAGTGTCCATGGGACAATTCCAGAAGTAAAATAAGGTGTGTGTGTAAACAATTTTTATGTCCATTTAGATTATATGCCACCACAACAACTGAAAAGGACTATATTGAGATTAAGACAATGAATTTAACACACAAATGTTCCTTTAAAGGAGTCAATTCTAAAGTTTCTTCTGAGTATTTAGCTGAAAAGTATCTTGAGGATTGGAGGGAAAACCCTGGTTGGGAGTTGAGTATATTTGTGAGACATGTATACAGAACTTTGGGGGTGAAAATCAGTTATCACCAAGCTTGGTTAGCTAGGGCTAGAGCAAGACTTATTATAAATGGTGATGGGGCTGATGAATATGGTCGAGTCTGGGATTATGCCCATGCTTTGAGGAAATACAATCCAGGTTCTACAGTCATTGTCCTTGTGGATAATGTTGAAAATCCACCCCCTCAGTTTCAAAGAATGTATGTGTGTTTGAAGGCATGTAAGGTTGGTTTCTTGGCTGGTTGTAGGCCTTTGATAGGGGTTGATGGTTGCCATCTTAAAGGCCCATACCCAGGAATGTGTTTAGTGGCGGTTAGTATGGATGCTAACAATAACATATATCCTGTGGCTTGGGCTGTGGTAGAAGTTGAAAATAATCAAACTTGGACTTGGTTCTTAACCCTACTTATGGAAGATCTGGAGAAGGAAGATGGAGAAGGACTGACTATAATGTCAGACAGACAAAAGGTAGTAATCAGGTTTTGTTATTCTTTAATCTTTAATGTTATTGTTTAATCTTCTTAATTTAATTTTCATTAATCATTATGCTGATAGGGTTTATTGGAGGCTTTACATGGAGTCACTCCAAAGGCAGAAATAAGGTTCCGTGCAAGACATATATGGGCTAACTTCAAGTTACAATGGCCTGGGGGGCTGTTTAAGGAATCCTTTTGGAAGGCTGCAAGAAGTACATCCCAGTCTGAATTCAAATGTGAAATGGAGGGTATCAAATTCTTGAACCCAGCTGCACATGCATACTTAGCTGCCATTCCCCCAAAACATTGGTCAAGGCATGCTTTCTCAACAACCAGCAAGTCTAATATGTTATTGAATAACATGTGTGAGTCATTCAATGCAGCATTAAAGCCAGCCAGGGATAAGCCTATCATCAGTCTAATGGAGTGGATCAGAGGGTATGTCATGCAGAGGCACTATGATAAAAGGGTGGGTGCTGAAGGTTATGATGGTAAAGTAATGTCTTTTGTGAATAAGTTTTTGATTTGGGTGGAAAATGAAACCAGATTCTGCTACTCAATTCCTTCTTTCAGTGGTGAGTTTGAAGTTGACCATAGGGGGAAGCAGAAGGCTGTCAATTTGACAAAAAGGACTTGTTCATGTAAGAGTTGGGATCTCACAGGAATTCCTTGTCCACATGCAATGTTTTGCATAAGGGACCAAAGACAGGATGTCCTTGACTATGTTGATGAGTACTACAGCAAAACCACCTATATCAAAGCCTTCCAACACCCTATTGCAGCAATGCCTGGCCATGAAGACTGGGAGAAGACTGACATGGCAGCCCCTATTCCACCACCATATAAAAAGCTACCAGGGAGGCCTAAGCTAAAGAAGAGGAGGAGAGAAGCTGGGGAAGGAAGCAGTGGCCAAACCAAGAAGCTTAGACAGACAAGAACTTGTGGTAGGTGTGGAGGAAATGGTCATAACATGAAAACTTGCAAGAACCCACCAAAGCCTCAAGCTAAGGAAAAAGTGGCTGCAACAAGAGGTATGAGTAAATCAGCTTGGAGCAACAAGGTTAGAGAGGGAGTTGCCAAAAGGAAAGCCAAGAAGGCACAAGATGCTGCTGTGGTTGCAGGGATATCAGGTCCTCCAATGACCCATCATCAAAGTGTTCAAGAAAGTCAATCCAGTGTCAACAATGTTGTACCTACTGGTGGTTCAAGGAGAAGGCTTGGTTTTGATTGTTGATGATTATGTATGACAATTTAGTACTCTTCTGTTTGTAAGACAATTATGCATTTTGTTTGTTGTCTTCTGTTTGTGCTCTACTGTTTGTAAGACAATTTAGTATTATGTATGTTGAACAATTTAGTACTCTTATGTTTGTAAGACAATTAATGCGTTTTTAAGGATATAATCAGTTTGTAAGATAATTTATGCTTGTTCATGAGTTTTGGTTATTTATGGAGTACAATGAGCTTTGGTTAAGGAGTACAATGAGTAGAAGTATTACAACAATAATGATGAACAACAATTGCCTTTCCATTAAAAGTTTAAAATTCGTACATCAGAAAATTGCCCAAATTATGAGCTTTACCAACTAACACTAACAACAACATCCTTAAACTTTCATTACAATGCTAAAGAGGACAACTAAAAGGCAAACAACAACAAAGCATGTACACATTGCACTACTGCCATTCATATTGTTGTCTCCATTGTTGTCTTCATTGACTACATTGGAATTCTCATTTGTCTTCATTTGCTTAAGTAGGACATTAGCTTCCTTAAGCTGGTTGTTTTGCTCCTTCAAATGAGCAACCTCAGACTTATTCATCACAAGGTCACAATGGAGAACATTCTTCTCCAAAATCAACTGATTTATTGTATTCTTCTGCCATTCTTGCTGCACTTCATCATACCAACTAAAATAACCACACCCACGACTTGAATCTGGGTTTGAAAACTTACATTTAAGGAACCTACGACCCGGATTGTCATGTGTCCATGACCTCAACAAAGCAACTGGAACCCCACAAGCACATTTGATGGCCTTAATATTTCTTTCAGGAAAAACCCCCTTCGTCATAGCCATGGAACCCTAAATTAAAAAAACCCAGATTTAGTACAGAAAAAGAGAGAAGAGAAACCTTAATTAATAACAAAAAGGAAAAAAAGACAAGACTAAAACAAAATATTGAAGCAAGAATAATGGTTTCGACTTTTACCTCAAACAATTTGACAGATTGAGAGAGATTTGATTAGGGTTGCAAGATTTGCTTTCAATAATAGAGTGAGTAATGGAGAGTGAGTGAAAATGATATAAGCTTGATGATAAGGGCAAAATAGTACTAGAAATACTAACTTAAGATTAAGAGTTTAAATCAAGGGTTCAGATTAAATCTATTTGAGGCTCGGTAGTGATTGGTGCTAAATTGTTCCCCGACCCAAGCATTTAGGTAGCAATTGGCAAATAAAGATTACTTAGGTAGCAGTTGATAAAAAATGAGTTATAGTAGGTAGCAGTTGTCAAAAAACTCATATTATAATCATAGGGTGTGTGCAAATTGGTTTGTGCATATTTTTATTTCGTGTAATGACTATGGGCTGTTTGATATACTATTGTGATTGAGCGTGAAATTTTGTTCTCGAGTCATCCGTAGAATGATGCATCTCTTTGATTTTCGCATAGTTTTTTTTGGTTGTTGGAATTGTTCCATGACGTAGTATTCATGCTCAATAATTATGTGTGATCATTATGAACATTACTCGTTAGTTATATAAGATATAACTAGTAGCTATTATAATTATGTTAGTAATTGTTATTGACGATCATATAAGATATGAATATTATTAAAATAGTTTCAATATCTTAAAAACTTGACCCATTAAAATTATTGAGTTTTGTAATTGATAAAATATACGATATTTTGTCAATGAGACTTTTCCATCCAAGTAGTCAATAGAATTTATTTTTTGTTTACAAGGTACGACCTGACTACCAGGGGACTTGTAGTTCAGAGATAAATAATATTGTCTACTGTATATGATACAAGTGTGAAGAAAAGTTATTTAATTTTGTACTTATAGTCTGGACTACTCAGAGGGTACGTGATTAACTAATTTTCTGTCACAAGGGTGGATGAACTCAACTATACTAATAGGAACGACCTGACTACCAGGGGACTATGTAGTATAGAGTCTGGTTTAATTTCATATGATGAAATATTAATGGTAATGTACCAGGACTTTAATTATGTTTGAGAAACGACTTGACTACCAAGGGGCTCATTCATGTTTTAAAGTTTATTATTTATCATTTAGATAAAGTCCATGTCTTAATGATGTATGTTTTGTGTTCTTGTTTTCTGTTTTTCCTTTTGTATCAGATTTCTCATAATGGCTAGTATTACACTGCGAAATATTCTTGATGCAAACAAACTCTCTGGTAACAATTTTGATGATTGGTACCGGAACTTGAGAATTGTTCTCATGCATGAAAAGCTAATCGATGTGATCGATAAGGCCGCTATGATAGCACCTCTAGAAGGGGAAAGTAATGCAAGTGCATTAGATGCATGTGCAGAGTACTCTGAAAAGAGTACTGCTGCAAAGTGCATTATTTTGGCCTCCATGAGTCCTGAACTTCAAAGGCAATATGAAAATATGACTCTTTCACAGATCATTGCACATCTTAAGAAGATGTATGAGTTCCAGAGTAAGGCTACTGGATATGAGATATCTAAGTCCTTAGTTAAATCTGGATCTGTGGATATGGTTAGTATCTCTTGTATGAGTACGAGGGTGATGACTATCCAATCAGAGGATGAATGTTTCTTTTGCAAGAAGAAAGGACACTGGAAAATAAATTGTCCAGAGTATAAGATAGCTCTGAAGGACAAGGAACAAGGTAAAACAATTATGAAAAATGTTTTCATGATTTCTTTGACAACTATTGATACTAAATGGGTATTAGATACCGGTAGTAGCTTTAACATTTGCAATATGTTGCAGGTTTAAGGATCAATAGATGGTTAAAGAAGGGAGAGGTCAACCTGCAAGTCGGGAATGGAGCAAATGTTGCTGCCCTAGCTGTAGGAACCGTCTTTCTTAGAATGCCTAATGGCAAGACCTTAACTTTAGAAGATTGTTATTATGTTCCTAAGTTTGTTTCGAACATTGTTTCCATCTCGTCTTTGGACAAGTGTGGATTCAGAACAATTTTCTATAATAACCAATGCTCTATTTACCATGGTGATGATTTATATGTGAATGGTTATTTGCAATTTGGTCTTTATGTTTTACCTGAGCTAGTGATTTGTCCTATTATGACTGTTTCTGGCCAAAAGAGAAAGAGAAATAATCAAGGGAATCAAACTTACCTTTGGCATTGTAGGCTTGGTCACATTGGTGAGAAAAGAGTAAACAAGTTGCATCGTGAAGGGTGCCTTGGTCAATATGATTATGAATCATATGACACTTGTGAATCTTGTCTCCTAGGAAAGTTGACCAAATCTCCTTTTACTGGAACTGGAGAAAAAGCTAGTGAGCTTTTAGGACTCATACATTCTGATGTATGTGGTCCAATGAAAGTTCAAGCTAAAGGTGGATATTCTTACTTTATAACCTTCACTGATGATATGTCAAGACTTGGATTTGTTTATCTAATGAAACATAAGTCAGAATCCTTTGAAATGTTCAAAAGATTTCGCAGTGAAGTTGAAAAACAAACTGGTAAGAATATAAAGGCACTGAGATCTGACCGTGGAGGTGAGTATCTCAGTGATGAGTTTATTGATTATTTACGCCAAGATGTGATCTTGTCACAGTGGACTTCTCCTGGAACGCCACAACATAATGGTGTTTCAGAAAGGAGAAATCGAACCTTATTAGATATGGTGAGATCCATGATGGGGTTCACTGATCTTCCTATTTTCCTATGGGGATATGCTTTGGAAGCTGCTGCGTACATATTAAATAAAGTTCCCACTAAGGCAGTCACTAAAACACCATATGAGATATGGAGAGGACGTAAGCCTAACCTTAAGCATTTGAGGATTTGGGGTTGTCCAGCTTATGTTAAGCGACTGCAGTCAGACAAGCTTGAAGCTAAATCTGACAAATGTAGATTTGTTGGTTATCCCAAGGAGACTATGGGATACTATTTCTATCACCCTTCTGAACACAAAGTGTTTGTGACCATAAATGCAACCTTTTTAGAAAAGGAATTCCTTAAAGAAGGAAGTCATGGTGTAGAAATAGATCTTGATGAGATCAAAGATACCAATGAGTCAACAGTAACTCAGGAGCATGAGATGCCAAATGAGAAACCTTTATTTGATGTTTTAAAGTTGCCATCAAGAGGTCAAAACTCAAATGTTGAGGAAAATCAGTTGATTAATGAATCAACCCTGGAACCTGAGCAACCGGAAAATCAAATAGTACATGAGCCTCTAAGAAGATCGGTTAGGGAAAGTCGTGCACCAAATAGATTAAATCTATTAGTGCAAGATGATGAGTCTAATCATATTGATGGTATAACTCACATTGATGATGATCCTAGATGCTTCAAAGAGGCTATGGCAAGTCCAGACCATGATAATTGGCTAAAGGCTATGGAATCCGAGATGGAGTCTATGAAAATCAACAAAGTGTGGACTTTGGTTGATAACTCTAAAGACTTAAAACCCATTGGATGCAAATGGGTGTTTAAGAAAAAGATTGGAGCAGACGGTAAGGTTGAGACTTATAAAGCCCGTCTTGTTGCTAAGGGGTATAATCAAAAGGAAGGTATTGATTATGAAGAAACGTTTCCCCTGTGGCAATGCTCAAATCTATTCGGATTCTGCTTGCTATAGCTGCATACTATGATTATGAGATATGGCAAATGGATGTGAAAACAGCTTTCCTCAATGGGGAGTTAAAGGAAGATGTCTATATGACTCAACCTGAAGGTTTCACATTGCCATCTTCTAATGATAAAGTATGTAAGCTTCAACGATCTATTTATGGATTAAAGCAAGCTTCTCATAGTTGGAATATCCGTTTTCACACGACAATTGAAAAGTTCAATTTTGTGCGATGTGAGGAGGAGCCATGTGTGTACAAGAAGGTTAGTGGGAGCATTATCATTTTCTTAGTATTATATGTTGATGACATTTTACTAATGGGAAATGATGTACAAACCATGCAAGAGACAAAGGCTTGGCTATCTAAGCAGTTCTCTATGAAAGATTTGGGAGAAGCAACTTATATTCTTGGAATAAAGATCTATAGAGATAGATCAAGGAAGTTGCTTGGACTCTCCCAGTCTATGTACATTGATACAATTTTAAAGAGGTATCACATGGAAAATTCCAAAAAGGGCTATTTACCAATAGGCTCTGGAATTTCTCTATCTAGAAAAGATTGTCCTAAGACTCTAGAAGAGAGGGAACCCATGACTAAAGTCCCATATGCAAGTGCAGTGGGAGCTCTCATGTATACCATGACATGTACAAGGCCTGATGTTGCTTACGCGCTAGGAGTAGCGAGTAGGTACCAAGGGAATCCAGGCGAGGAACATTGGAAAGTGGTAAAATCCATCCTTAAGTACTTGAGAAGGACTAAGGACCAATTCCTCATCTATGGAGACAATGACCTTAATTGTTTGGGTTATACTGATGCTAGTTTTGCATCAGACAAGGATGATAGCAAGTCTACATCTGGTTTTGTTTTCACTTTGAATGGTGGAGCAGTGAGTTGGAAAAGTTCCAAACAAGCCACAGTTGCAGATTCAGTAACTGAAGCAGAGTATATAGCTGCATGTGATGCTGCTAAGGAAGCCGTTTGGATTAAAAAGTTCTTAACTGAACTTGGTGTAGTTCCTTCAGTGAAGGAAGCTGTTCCTTTAATGTGTGACAATACCGGGGCTATTGCACAAGCCAAAGAGCCAAGGTCACACCAACGATCTAAGCATGTTCTGCGAAAGTTTCATCTGATTAGAGAAAGTATTGAACGTGGAGATGTTCAAGTACAAAAGGTAGAAGGAAAAGAAAATCCCGCAGATCCCTTCACGAAGGCGCTTGGATCAAAAGATTTTGATAAGCATAAGTGGAGTATTGGATTAAAGTTCATGAGTGATTGGCTCTAGGTCAAGTGGGAGATGATTTTTGAAATTATGCTCTAGACCCAATCGTTATGTAACATATTTTGAACACATTTCATATTGTTTTATTTATTATTAATTGATATTAATAAAATGGCATTGTTTTTTATCATATTGTGTTTGAGAACCATATGTGATAAGTCCTTGATTTAACTGTATGCTTGACATTATAATGGAGATTATAATAATGAGAGTCAAGCATTAGAGGGTTTGATCAAAAGAAGTTCTTGGTCCAAGGGTTATCAAAAGGGGCTTTGATGATCCAGAAGGACTAATATATGTACAACTTTATTCATTGGATGAATATAATGGATCTCATTCATTACGTTGTATGTATAGGTGACCATATGGAGATATGATCATTGAACTGACCGAAAGGAGGTTTCCCAGTGGTTGTTTTACCTATTAACTGTCAATGTGGAAATTCTCATAAGGAGTGAATGTAATTCTTTTTCCTTTGACCTGAGTTCACCATTGTAATTAATAGAATACTTGTTATACTTTGATGCCTGACAACTAGTGTGTAAAAATACTAGTTGAACGGTTATTGGGTTTAATTGAGTACCTATGAAGTTAGTGGTGAGTCGGATGGAATCCATCAACTCGAGGTAACGAGTTTGAACTCTATGTTGTCATAAATCTTATTGGTTGTATCAAGACCTTGGCCAAGGCAACTGAATGTTTCAAGAAATGAGTTTCTTGAAGTCGATTCGCCAACCATAGTGATTGACATGGAACATAGTGGTTATCTAACAGGGTTTGACAGTTTTTAACCATACCCTAGGATGATCCGGAGTTGGAAAGATGAAAGGAAATTATACATTACCCTTAACCAGGTTCGTCTTCATCGGATGTTGATATCACATTATACAGTCGTTGAGGAGTGTTGTTAGACGCCAACCTCGATCAGTAATTAAGACGATTGACTCTGGGTCAAGTGGGAGATTGTTGGAATTATGCCCCAGACCCAATCGGATCGTTAACGTTAATTACTGCTGGCTTAATGTTGAACCTAGATGGTCACACACTTACGGGTTAACGTTTACACTTAAGATGACTTTATATTATTATATGATAATAATTAAAGTATCTTGATGACATATTATTGTATTAATTGCTAACACAAAAGATATAATAATAAAAGGAGAAAGAGTTCCATAAGTATTAAAATAAGGAAATAAAATAAGAAGTTTATTTTATTCTTCCCTATAAATACTTGGAGTTGGTAACTGGAAAAGAACACAATTCATTGAGTTAGTTTTCCATCCAAAATATAGAAGGGAGAGAAAAAAGGTTTTTTCTCCAAGGGTTCTCATATTTCCGAGTCGTCTCAAAGGTTGAGAGTGTAGATCGTACCCGGTGTGGATACACTAGAGACTTCGTATTTTCGGAGTTAATCGTTAATCCGTCTTAATTCCAGGTATGTGAATTAATCCCTTTTATTTACATTAGTTAGAATGCAATAGATCTATTAAAGGATCATATAATTATTATTTCCGCTGCGTATATCGATCCTTCAAGGAGGCCTTTCTCAACTCTTTAAATTTGCGACGAGAAGAAGTCAAACGGCTCATTGCATGGGTCGATTCATCGTTTAAAAGTGTGAAGCCGCAAAAGCTCACTTGTAATGAACAACAGTACAAGGCATTGGCTCATGGATAGCCAAAGCTGATCAAGAACAACGATGACCTTTTCTTCACTTAATGAAAAATTCACACGGAGGGGAAAAAACTATTGAACAAAAAGAGCAGGGAAAATTACACTAATCTTTTTGTTGACGGAACTATACAGGTATGCAAAAATGAGAGGAAAAAAAAAAGCAATCGAGGGTAATAAATCTGGTAGTATGAAATACAGAGCAGCTGATAAACACAGGACTCAACACAGCATTGTATTGCATGCTACCAAATTCACCTAACGTGGAACTATCATCCCGGTGACTACCTATTAAACCCTTATTTCCATGTTCTTCGTGCTCCAAAATCCCGGTTTGAAGAACGCTTTGGATGGTTCATACCAGTTGGCTCATTAATTTATCTTTAAATATGATTACCATATCGGCCAGCAGCTAACTTGCAATATAGTTTAGATGTTTCTGAAATCAAATGAATTACGACAGGTCCACATAGCTAACACTCAAGTTCCAATTAGGGTTTCATCAATCACTACTTCCTGCATAAAGCAGAGTGATGAACACGAATTAGAAGAGCTGTAACAAAGAAAAACACCTTAAATTGAGACAGTCTCACATGTGGAAATCAATTAAAATATAATTAAATGAAGAATACCATGGTTGATCGGCCTCAAGTATAACACAGTCTCTGGGTAGTGCAAAACATGAAGACATCAAGGTACTAACCTGATCACACACAGGGCAAGCATCACTTCTCTCCATCCACTCAAGAATGCAACAGAGATGAAAATGATGGTCACATTTTGTGAGCAACTTTGGATTCTCCTCTGTGTAATCTGCGCATGAAGATAAGCCAAGGTATTTATACAAAACCTCACACAGTAAAGCAGATTATTGGTGGATGCTCGACAACATCCTTTCCCAACGCCTCAAGGGCTTCCGCAAATTGCGGGGTAAGGGGTCGGATGTACGCAGCCTTACCCGTGTCGTGGAAACACAACGAGGCAGTTACTGAATGATAAAAAAATGGTCAAAGTTCAGACGGGCTAAAATAGTGATTAAGAACTGGGAAGAGAGGTACGTCATAGTCCGAAAAACTTAGATAAAAAGGAAAATTTAAACAAAATATCTAGCATTTATCATTGCTTTGGGACCCCTGTTAGCCCATCTCGTGTTGTCGCCGACTTAAGCAGCACTCGAGATTAGAAAACGGTTATCACCGCCTCTGTCCAGGCCTAATGGTCGATTAGGAGATTAGGACAAAGGTACACACATAAACTACGAAGAAATTCATAATGATAATCTTATTTCATAACCAAACCCATTATGTAGAGACTAGTGACAGTTCTTAAGGGATGGAAATATGATAACAAAAGGTTAGACGAGCAGGGGTAGTGGACAACATAATTAAGGAGATACTTGTATACAAAGGCCAGGGAATGGGTTGCGTTGGGTCCCTTGGGGGTGTCTTGAACATGTTATGTTAGTGTTTAGTTCCTTCAATTCGCTACGACACTTGGTCCTTGAACTGGGTGTTTGGCCTGCTTTCCGTAGAGAACCTGCTCTTATTTAAACTATGGTCTTTATTATCTCGACAATTTATCAGAAAAACGGATCAGACTCTGAATACTAAAAAAACGTATCACTGCACTATATACCTTCAAGACATATAGGGCAATCCTCTTCTATGACTGCGACAATTGCTTTAATAGGCTTCTTCAAATCATCTTCAAGAATCATTGATGAGGTGAGCTCCAACATGGATTCTACTTTCCCGTCTGTATCCTTCAGACCCATTTCTAGATTCCCTGAGGGATCAGCATTGATGGGTGCTTCAATAGAGCTAGAGTGCGCAATGTCGGCTATTATGCCACTCTTGGCACCAGGATAATCTCTAGTGCCATGTGGTGTTCGAGGATGTCCAAAATCAACATCATATGGAAGAGGTGCAGGGGGTGGAGTATACGTGTCAGGATCTGATGTGTCCAGATTAGTGTCAACCTGTTGTCCTGATATTCCAGCGGGTGTGCCATGGTCAGCTGACAAGGGCTGGCGTTCCTCTGAGGTCCTTGGGCACTGCAGAGAGTTTAGAGTTATCACCCATTCTTTAAATTGGTACATAGTGCAATAACTTTCTGCAAGATATCAGAATACGTGTAGCAAATTGGTACATAATTTAGAAAATTGCGGTCAATTGTCAGACACGATATTTGTCTACCATGACATTTAGGCACTTCATTGTTGGCCAAAAGCGATTTTTTTTTTAACAAAATAGTCATATGTGACATCCCAATGCACATCAACGCTCAACACTTGCAGCCAACTTGAAGTAACATGGGAAAAATCTGGGATACTACATCTGGTTGACCAGCGTGGCTAATCTTCTAATCAGGCAGAAAAAACATGAACCAGTTTGACTGTTTGAGCGTATTCAATCATGGCACTTGTTTATATTTATGTTTCGTACAACATATTAAGACCGTATTGAGTTAACCGCAGGTAAAGTGTAAGGAGTAATATAAAATAGAGTGGCCTAGGGCTTTGTTGTGTGCAAAGTCTATAGCTTCATTGCATAAATCAGGAACACTAAAAGCTACAAGCTTTCAACTGCGAAAAATATCAAATTGGTTCAGAAGTCAGAACCATGATTAACTCATTGTATCTCTTCCACTTATGACAAGACAGGAGTGGCACTTTGTCAACTATATGGCAGAACGCTATGTTCATTTTTGGGTTATATTTTACAGATAATATAACTACAATGAATTAGTAAAGTTCGTTTAGCACGGCGTAATTTCAACACATAATTTTCACTTTTCTTGCAAAACGTCAATTAGGGTGCTACGTTTAAACTATGTGGCAAGTCTTTTCAGCTTTTAAACCAAATTACTCACATAATAGTACGTAGGCGTCCTAGCAGGTTCAGATCTCCTAGAAGAGAACCAGCAACAGCAGCAGCAACCTCCCATTTCTTCTCACGGTCTCACCTACGCTGTTATCCTAATGCAACTACTTGCATCTGGCACATTGCGTCCCGATTTCTGGTGCACACGAAGTTTTCAAATAAATCAATGAATACACAAACACAAAAAATATATGCATTCATCAGACAACCAATGTATCTAGCAAAAAGTTGTTTTGAACAAATAATCCTGAAACCCAGAAAATGTAAATGCTGTATGACAGAATAAAATCTTAACTTGTCTTACTGGCAAAATATATCCAAAGTAGTGGACACACGCATCAAATCTCGATAGACTTAAGCAATGAGGGGATGGTTAGAGTTTACTAAAAATTGTGTACAAATAGAGGTGAATGCTAGATTTCGCACTTTTACTCGATCAATGGTTACTACCATACTGGCAAAGTGGCAAGGCACCAAACTATCAATCTCTATTTAAATAATGCTCTAGCCATTAGGAAGACAAAAACCTTGATGTATAGACTATAGAGCATTATATGTTATCTACCTCAGTATGAAGATGACTTTCGCACTTACAAACATATCATTAAAACAGAAGCAATCATTCTCATCACATCCATCCATTCACAATCCTTATCTGAGCACTTAAAATCTTTTGATGGGTTCAGCTAACAAAACTGTACTACTCTAACTGAAAGTGACCTGCGTTCTACTTTCTAGTAGTCCCACACTCCCACCTCACAAATATGGATTGGACGGGAAAGAAACTCCCTAGGTAATCAACAAAGGGCAGCTACAGTTTACGCAACTCTATTTGTTCGTCGACTTGCAAGCTGACTGTAAATATGTCCGAGTGTCGCTACCTATTTTGGGGGACGGAGAATCGCACGCAGTACCATAAAATATGCTCGAACGATGGCCATCATTATAGAGCCCGTTACATAGAACTCGAGCTCTAAACCCATGAACCAAAAATTTGCGCTCAAAATTCAAAACAGGGTATTTCCACCCACTAAGTTTCGTAATTAATTACCCCCTAGCAGCATAGCTCATCATCTTGCAGCAATCCTCAGCTGAAAACATATTTGATTTACGCAAGTCCCTATTCCTCAAATCCAATTTTCACTTGATCCCTTACTCCACAAATCATCATACTTGCTTCACCAACCATGAACTCTACATTCTCCTCAACCAAGTCTTAAATTCACGATCCACCGAAGTAATCCTGACACGGTGCAAAACTCATATCCTTCCCTCGATCAAAATCATCATCACTTATTATTCTCAGTCTATTTTCCGTACCCCTTCTAAACCCTACAGAAAATACTCTCTATTACACAAAACCAAATCGTACGACGGCCCGAAATCCCTTAAACCCTAACACCTACATCAATTGTAATACCTCAACCCCCAAAAAGTTCCCAATTTAAGCTCAATTCACAACAATTCAAAAGAATCAACATAAAAAAACAGCCTTACAAAGCTATAATCACCAAAATTCAAGCTAAAAATCAAACAAACTAACATCAAAACTTCGATCATTGATATATATAACATCAAATAATCAAATTAAAGGAGAACATTAAACCCTAAAAAAGTCAATTATTGGTGTGCACGAAAAGTCGATCAAAACATCGTGAATTGAACAACAAACTCAATAAAATAAGAAACACGCTAAAATTTAAGTAACAAAAATATTACGATTAAACTCGAGAAATTAAACGATTACCTGATAAATTAATCAACCAAAATTGTGAAAGATTTTAGAAGTTTGAGTTTTTTTTGGGATATTGTTTTAGAGAGAGAAAGTAGAGTAGAAATATCGGCTCTCAAGTTGTAGTAGCTCTCTTTTTAGAGAGAGAGAGAGAGACGGAATTTTTCTGGTGGAAAAAATATTATTTTTATATAGTGAGAGCACTATACAAAATATTGACAAATTGCAGTAGAAGAAGATAAGTACTGATATTGTGTATTCAACGCGCTAAAGAATAAACGGTCATATAAGTCTTCAATAAAAATGAGTATGGATCCATTTGTTTTTTGTTTATCTATGGGTGGGATGTAACCCGATCCATCTTTACTTAGTTTAAATTCACTTGCATTTTTATGAGACGTAACCTTGCTCGTTTCACTGAAGACGTATATGCAGGTTTTAAATGAAACTTGCGGAAAGAAGAGACCACCAAAGTTGAGGCAGTAGGTCTTGCTTAAGACGGGTCGGATCTTGCAACGAGTATTTTGTGAGAGGAAATGGGTAGAGGGGACAAGGTGGGCACCCCCCATGTGCTCTCTACTCACCCTTGATGGGTATTTTGTGAGAGAATATGGTATCCGTCTTAAGCTTAAGACGGATACCTCCGTCTTAAATAAGAATTTGTAAAGTTGAGGAGTAGATGAGCTTTTTGTTTTCTTTTTATTTTCAGATGAGGTGCAAGGCCAGTACAATATCTTGGGGCGTGTGATTTAAATTTGTGACTTATTGTCACGATACCTCTATCTTATTCACTAGGATAAGTCCTCTTGGGTAGATGAGTTTGTTCATGTTCATGGCTTATCATGTACATTGAAATCAGGTTGATCGGTCTACAAAATTAGGGTGCGGACAAGTTGTTTTTAAAATTTAACAATGGTCTGGTCTATTAACTCATTCCAAATCCGGTAATTCATTTGTCCGTGGACAGAATTTTTAAAGTGAGCTTGGTTTATGTCCGACCAACCCCGCATTTGACCGCCTTTAGGTTAAGGTTATATACAGCGATGGTTGGAAATATATTCTACAAAGTATTACGGAGTACATAACAAACTGCACGATACATTTTTGCAGGATTTGCATGGAATGAAAGTATTCGTACTTGTTAAAGTAGGAATAAATTTCAAATGGACTAGAAAACAAAAGAAAGTGAGTAGTTGATTTATCAAAGGGGAAATGTTATTCACCTTCCACTTAAGTACCTTCTAGCCCTATACACGTAAAGGGGAGTTTATCATTTTTAGGGCATTTTTTTCTCATTGTTTGACCTGTTTTATTATTTAATATAGATATCTCCAGATTAAACAAGAGTTTGTTGACAAAATCAATCCAACCATAAAGGCGAACGCGAACCACGATACCCGAATGTGAATAGAAATCCAAATTGACCCGACCATGCCAAACTCGACCGAGCTTTGTTGACCTCGAAACGACCCGATCCAAAACAACCGAACCTGAAAATGATCTGACAAAATATATTGATCCAAAAATACTTGAAAAGATTAATTTCAAAAGATACTTAATATTATTTACATTAAATTGAACAATCAACTATCAAAATTAAACTATAATAAATAAGTAAAAATCCAAAACGTACTTTTTTTCCCTCTTAATTGTTGTCTCGAAAATGGTACGGCCCGAATTAACCTGTCCTGCTTGACCCTACAATGACTCGACCAACATACCCAAAATAGACCTGAAACCCGAAGTAACCCGATCCAAAAAACAACCCGATAATGTGGCACACTCGAACTGACCTAATCCAAACTGGCCAGCCCCAACGTATCCGAAAGTGAACGATCGATTCAATCACTAATCGTTGGTCATTATCGTGCAATAGCGGTCAATATATCTTTTGACACACACTTTTGTTTAAGATTAAAACTATTTTAAGTAAAGACGATATATACAACCGATTTATATTTTATTAAAATGTAAAAGGGTTGAGAGAGAACTGAATTTAACATTGTCTTAAACATCACGTAGCGACCTTAAAGGACAATGGATTTGTTAGTAACTCTTCTTGAAGACTGATCAAATCCGTCTTCAGCTGCAGACATGCCAAATGTAGCCAGTTTAACTACAAATGTAATCAGTAATATTTACTAAGCTATAACTGGTTGTTTATCACATGGTTATATTTGTCGTTAAAGTGGCCAAATTTGGCCGGTCTTCAGCTGAATGAAGACAGAACTAACCAGTTTTCAATCAGAATTTGTGTTGATTTATAATGGTAGTGTAAACTTTTATACTCCGTATTTTTTTATATTTTATTTTTTGAGCAAAGGGTTGGGTCAGTTTGCAACTGTGATATATCATATCCATCCCAATTAGTTTTGCTTGTGACGGGTCTATCCGTCACAAGCTTGTAACGGATCGGATCCCTCTCACAAGCTTGCAAGTGGAAGGGCAAGTGGTAAATTAATGGTTTCCCATTTATCCTCCGACTTACAAGTTTGGAGAGGGCAAGTGATAGTGACCGTCACAACTGAGAATTTGTGTATCCATAAATGTTGAATTCCATGATTAAAAAGCTTACCGAATACAGGCATTTTGGAGAGTTTATACCATTAAAGTTCGTGTCATCATGTACTCAACTACCCATGTAATTAAGTATTTAAGTGTACTTTTCTAGACTTTAAGCCAAGTGGAGTTCTTCGTTTCCACCTAAATTTATGCCAACTTGTATTATTTTCAATTTGGGTTTAATATGTTTTTGGGTCAATAAAAATGAAAAGTTAAAATGACCCAATTCGAAATCACCCAAACTAAAATTAACTTGATTCTTTATTTAGTTATGGAAATAAAGGTGAAATTACTCTTCAAACTGACAAGTAGACCTGCAACAGATCGGGTTGTGTTGGGTTCGTGTCCGTTTCACATATAAACATACCACGAACTTTCAAGGCAAACCCGACCCAATTTAATATTAGGTCGTGTTAGTGTCGACAAATTTACATAAATAGGTCAGCAAGTCTCAACTCAAATCCGTTAATTGTGTGTCGGGTTCGTGTGTTGCTTTAATGTCATGCCAATGTGTTTACACTAAGTTTGATCTATAAAGTTTTGAAGCTTGTCAAGTATTTTATTGCTAAGTATTTTTTATGCTTTTATGAGCTTGGTCGGTTTTGTGTTTACTATTTATAGTAATCAAAGCTCGTAAATTTAAGGAAGCATAAAGAACGATTAATCAAGTCGAAGAAAGATTTTTAAATTCATCATAAAGACCAAGAACGTAGGCCTAAGGAGTGATTTTAGAACTATGCACAAAAAGTTATAGCAGTAAGATTAATGTTAAAAAGGAAATTGTTTTACCTTTTATCTAAAATTATTTGAATTTTTTTTAAAAAAAAAAAAAAAATTTAATCCTTCAATATTTTACTAGATTTCATGCCCGTGCGATGCACGGGTCTACATTAATGTCATTTTTATAAATTTTCTATAACAATTAACTTTAAAAGGTAAACTTTTTAAGTATTAAGACTATAATAAATATAATTTTTAAGAAAATAATATTGTTATATTGATTCAAATTATATTTTAACCATATTTTACCAACTTTGTCAAGACTTATGTTATGTTTGATCTATATTATGTCCCAAAAATATTAACATGACTCTCTCATTCACATCATTTAATAGGGTTACATATGCT
Organism: Heliosperma pusillum; assembly: GCA_022085475.1. Lineage (NCBI taxonomy): Eukaryota > Viridiplantae > Streptophyta > Magnoliopsida > Caryophyllales > Caryophyllaceae > Heliosperma > Heliosperma pusillum. The sequence continues at coordinate 11,218 of JAIUZE010008423.1, read as the reverse complement.
TTGATTGATACATTCACAAAAAAAAATCCAAATTACCTAACAATTAAGTTCTCTAAGACAATACTTAAGAGACTCGAAAGATTTTGGGTTGATACATCATAGGATCATTACCTTATGGTAATTGTCCGATATGAGACAATTCTACTATTTATAGATAGTATATTAACTACACCTACATTATTTTTCAATGTGGAATAAATAACATGCTAAGAATTACACCAAGTATGTGTAATTAAATGAGATTTCATACTGTAATAATGATATCATTTTTTTACCACGAACCTATTTATGTTATTTTCATAATTAATACAAAATTTTAAGAGCTCTCTAAAACAATATTTGAGAGACTTAAAAGATCTTAGCTTGATATCTAAGTTTTAAGGACGATTTCTATTTATAATCACATGATCAGCTCAGTTTATGATATTTTTTCTGTGGGACAATTCTTCTATTTATATGTAATATATTCACCACACCGAAATTATTTTTCAATGTGGGACAAATAACATATTAAGTAATACACCATTAAGATAGAGATAATAATACAAACTTTTAAAAGTTCTGTAAGACAACTCTTAAGAGATTCAAAAGATTTTTTTGTTGATGTCTAAGTTCAAAGAATGACTCATTTTTATAATATTTTTTTTGTGAAATGAAATTTAAAAAATTTTATATAAAAATTATAAACACCGCTTGAATATAATATAGGAAATGTATATTTAAATAATTAAAAGATTTTTCACTTTAGTAATTTTTGATAATGTAAGTTTAACTAATGTGGAGATAATAGTACATGATGTGGACAACTGTATTATTTATAATTTTCAATGTGTGACAAATATCATACTAAGTGGTACACCATATTTTTTTATAAAATAATTAATGTTTTATTGATGAAGTTAGTACATGATATTTTCCTAAATTAATTTTTGATGAAATTTTTGACATACGTACTATTATATTCTTAAGGACTTTGATAGACAATACGCAAAAGACTCGTATTTGTAATCATAAAATAATTTCACTTTGTGTTATTTTTTGACATGAGATCATTCTACTATTTATAGGTATTATATTCACCATACTTATATTATTTTTTCAGTGTGAGACAAATAACATACTAAGAATTACACCAAGTATGTGCAAATAATATTAGAATATATACTCTAGTGATAGTAGCGAAACCCATGTTATTGGTTTGATAAAATCGCAATATAACTTTGCTGCACGGACTTATTGTTGCATGATAAAATGATATGAGTTATTTGTTTAAAATGATCTTACTTAATATCATAATTTTGGTACATTTTGTTAGAATCATATTGATGTTTCATTCAAACTGGTCAATCATATTAATATTGGTACATTTTTTATGCATGATTTTGGTTGTATTATTAGCATAATTCAATTGGGTTGTACTTTGTTCAATTGTTATGAACTTATGAATAATGATCTTAATGGTGTAGCAATTTGGGGATTAAAAGAGAACTGTAATTGTTTTACTGGTGTAGTGTGATCCATCAATATACACTGAAGTGTCAGAAAAAAAATGCCCACCAAGAAAAAATGTTTATGGAATAGGGAGTAGTCAGTAATGGCTACAGTATATGTGGGAATGGATAATCTTATCGTCGGAAGATGTCATTAGAAACCATTTATAGCTTCATGAGTAGTAGTTGTTTGCTCGAAAATTAATCAAGCCTTTTACATGCTCATGAGTTTCAAAAATGACTTTTATTTATAATTATAAGGTCGTCCTAACTTATGCTAATTCTTCGATGTCGGACAATTTTTCTTTTTATATATAGTATATTCACCACGCCTTCATTATTTTCATTGTGGGTCAAATAACATACTATACCAATATAAGTAGTATATTATCAAAATTATTATTTATGATACTTTCTTAAATTAAATTTTAATACAAACTTATAAGAACTATCTAAGAGAATACTTAAGAGACTCAAAATATTTAAGAGACTCAAAAAATATATAATTTATACTCCAATGAAAGCATTTTTCGCTAAAAATTCAAATATGTAAGTTTCAAAATGTTATAATTATTTCAATATACATTTCCTATATTATATTTAAGCGATGTTTATAATTTTTATATAAATATTTTTACCCGATTTTTCTAGATAATATTTATGATGTTTTTTAAAATTATTTTATGATGATGTAAATTTTACTATTTCGGAGATAATGATATAAACTTTTAAGAGGTTAATAAGACAATACTTAAGAAACTCAAAAGATTTTGGGTTGATACCTATCTAAGTTTCAAAGATGACTGTTATTTATAATCATATAATCACCATAGCTTATGATAAATTTTCAATGTGGGACAATTCTATTATTTATATGTGCTATATTCACCACATCTCTACTATTTTTCAATGTCGGACAAATAACATACTAATTAATTATTTCTTAACGCAACCTTTACCAAACTATTATATTAATATTAGAATAATAAAAATTATTTTAAAAGTCATTTATTTAATTTTTGCATGCCTATACTCTAATTGTATTATATTATAAAAAAAATTGGTAGCAAATAATACAAAATTTATACTCCAATGAAGACATTTTTCGCCACGAATCCAAATATGTAAGTTTTGAAATGTTTTGCATTATAGATTTTTTGCTAGATTGATAATCAAACATTTTTTTACGTAAATAATTGTTGTAATATTAAAAATATACAAAATTTATACTCCAATGAAAGCATTTTTCGCCACGAATCCAAATATGTAAGTTTTGAAATATTTTGCATTATAGTTTTTTTGCTAGATTGATAATCAAACATTTTTTTACGTAAATAATTGTTGTAATATTAAAAATATACAAAATTTATACTCCAATGAAAGCATTTTTCGCCACCAAATATGTAAGTTTTGAAATGTTTTGCATTATAGTTTTTTTGCTAGATTGATAATCAAACATTTTTTTACGTAAATAATTGTTGTAATATTAAAAATATTGCATAATATCTTTTCTTAATCTTGTAAGATCTTATAATATTTTTTCCTAAAACTGAAAAAGATGATGTGAACCAATAAAATTGCTCGAAAAAAGCTTCTTTTATATATATATATTGATTTTAATTTTTGGGAATGTTAGTTGGACTTGAAAATTATCTTCTATATTTTTTAGAATAATTCAAATTTCTATTATCTTATTTGATAGTTTATTGTTTTTATATAGGAGAATCTTTAAACAAAAAGATAAAAAGAGTTAGTTTCCTTATTCAATTATAACTTCATATATTTTTAGATATTTTATTGTTTGTAAAATGTGAAACTTATTTTGGTTTCCACATTCTGTATGTACCGAAATTCTTTAAAGAAACTATTATTTTCCTGGTTCCTTAAGTAGTCGATTATAAGTCCTTATCTTTTGGTCATTTTATTTTATAAAATAAGAAAAGTGTTTCATCTTCTTCTTATTTTAGGGCAAAATATTTATAATTATTTTATAATTGGCCAAAATTTTTAGAGTGTGTTAGTTTCCTATTAGGTGTTTTATAGTAGATTTTGAGATCTGGCAGAAAACCTTAAATGTTCTCAACTATAAATACACTAGTACAAATCTCATAGTTCGATAAGTCTTGCTTATGACGGGGTGACCTGTCGCAAGCTTGCGACGGGTCAAATCCCCCTCACAAAGAGCAAGTGGCAAGGCAAGTGGGGGGCTCCATTTGCACCCCACTTACCCCCCACTTGTTCTTTGTAAGAGGGATTTGACCCGTCGCAAGCTTGCGATGGGTCGATATGTCACAAATGAGAATTTGTGCTCATAGTTATGGCACATCTCGTCCACATTGTCATCTTAAGTGTAATAAAATAGTTTAGGAAGTTAAGTCTTCACGAGCTACATTAGTCGCCCAACAATGACTCCAAATTAGGGATGATAATGGATCCAGGATCCTATCTAGATCCGCGGATCCGGACCCTGATGGAGCGAATATGGATCTCATTTTTATGGATTCAATGGATATGGGTCGGATATGGATCCTAAAAAATTTACGCGGATCTGGATATGGATCTTGTTGTTAAGATCCAGACCCTACCCACGGATCCATATTTTTTTTTTTTTAATTTATTTTAATTATATAAGGATAACTAAAGTTTATAATGCTGATGTTTTCAATTTAATCAACTCTCATATGTCATTTTACTTATTTCATAGGTCATTCTTAATTTATAATACAATTTAAATATTTGTAAATTAACTTCTTCCTCATCCAAATAATAACTTACGTGATAATTAAGTACTTTATTATGTTAAATGTCGATATAATGTATACTTATAATCTTATTAAACATTCTAATACATTTTATGTAATTTTAATAGAAAAATTACACTTAAAAGATGAATAATTTAATAAAATATTTTGAAAATGATTAGATCCATTTGGGACTCAGATCCTACCCTGATCCACGGATCTGGATATGGATCTGAAAATTTTGGACTCTGCGGATATGGGGCGGATCTGGATCCAACATATACAATACAGATCTAAATCTGAATCTTATAGAATCCTATCCAGATCCTATCCATTGACATCCCTACTCCAAATCATCGTTTTTTTTTCACTCTCCCTAGACGACTTCAGATCTTTTTTCAAGAGAGAAACACCTTCCACAATACATTCCACACATTAGAATCACTCTGTTTTGCACCAAACCTTAGAGGCTTAGACCAACTCCTCCTTCAGCTTTTCCTATGGTGTTAAAATCATTTCTAAGCATAGTATTTTTTTATCTTGCCTTAAACATATACGATCAATTTTAGCAAAAGACTAGCCCAATAATTGAAAGCCCAACTAAATTATTTAATAAACTTCTAACAAAGTAGTTTATTTTAATAGTAATTTTATGATAAATATGTCAGTATTTATCATAAAATATCGAGTAATCAAAATAAATTTGAAATATGAATATAATTCAAAGTAAATTTTGGGCTTTTCTCTTTTTGAACCAGTTTTATGCTATATGACGGTCCTATAAAACTGCTGAATAAATTTAAATTTCATCAAAAATTAAAAATTATTTAACAAGTTTATAATAGTCGAGAATTTGATTTTTATACAAAAATAGGGTTTTGCTAGCCCTAATATTGTTTTTGCAGCGGGCTAGCAATTTTTGTACAAAATAGTCGTCGTAACTTAGTTCAGGACGTCCAAAGTGGCCATAAATTGCTAGCCCGCTGCAAAAAGAATACTCCCTCCTATTCATAATAACCTTCCCTCTTTCCTTTTTCATCTATTCACAATACCTTCCATATTTCCTTATTTAATAAACTTTTATAACTATTTTAATTACTTCACCCACAACAATAGCCTACAATACTCATACTTTATCTTATTTTAAACACTCACCCCACAACAATACTTATTTTAATCACCTCACCCCACAATGCATTCCCTCTCTTCAATCTCCTCACCCACCACAATACTTTACCTTTATTTAATTAATTTTCCTTAATTTTTGTTCCATTCTTGAATGAGGAACATTATATTGAATAGGAGGGAGTATTATAGTCGAGAATTTGATTTTGAATCGGCCATTATTGGGCCGACCTTTTTTATGTTGGGAGTGATGAATCATTGCATGTATTTTCTACTTTTCTTTTTGACGTCAACTCAGCAATTGAACCATTTTTGGAGTTTCGAAAATTAACAAAACGTAGTGTGAAAATTGACATTCGACTGTGAAAGTTTTCCATAGTTCCATATGATTCAAAGTTCCACAGTTTTCGTCATAAGATGGTGATTTCTTACAAGTTGTAAGTGGGAGAAATGTCACAAGTTTGTGACGGTCATAAACGAGAGTTTCTAGCGGAAAAAAGGCAATGCGCAGATGGTATTCATTTTAGTCATTTGGTTACAAATTACTCCCTCGGTTCACTCCTCTCGTTCCTCAAAAATGAAGATGTACGAAATTTGAACCAGGTTATGGATATCTCTTATAGCTGTCGGTAATGGATAATTGGTTAAATGATATAAAAAAAATATGGGGAAACCTCATTTGGTCATGCACTTCCCTTTGTATATGAACGACTCGTCGACTCGTATGTAGTTTATTTTGAATTTGGAGCTTCTAAAACTAAGATTTAATAAATAATACAGAATAATTATTTTATTGGAGGCATGAAAACAAGCTCTTAAAATGAGAATGCATCAAATTATGGACTGAACAACACTCAAAATGCTGGAGTAGCTACCCATTGATTGGTATCGTTCAAGACTTTGCATTAGGAGACTGAACATATAACAAAGATCAACTCCGGTTACAACTTACAAACATCAACAGGGCTTTTCCGGTCTACACCACATTACAAGGTTAGGGATTGATCCGGAGAGAAAAGGGTTCTAGCAAGTCGGGCAAATGAACCCTCTCCAATAACCTCAGGTCTACAAGTTAGATTTTGATCTACTAAAAGTTAGGCTACGACTTACGTATATATAATAATATAATTACATTGAATATTTTTTACTGAGATGAATTTATTCTCTATTTCGGTTAGTGTTCCTCAGTTTCTTCGCTGCACGGATGAATTCAGCTACCACTTGTTCCTCGTCCACTTGCTGCCATGTCGAAAATGAAGAACAAGGGTTACTCGATATGCAACCAAACATTTTTCTTGTAGACTTGAAAAATAAATCAATTTTGACCGGGTTCTGAATTGGGTCAAATAGGGTCATTTCCGAGCTAAGTCAGCTCGGGCTTGGATCTACTTTGGGTTGTTCCTTCCAGGTTGTGTTATACCAAACTGAGGATCAAGGTTAACTTAATTCACAAACACATGTCATGTAAGCCGAGCACTTGAGGAGATAGGTCATTTTGAACAGGGTTTGGATGAGATCATTTTTGGTCGAGGAACCTCGGATTTGGATGACTCCAGGTTGTTCTTTGGGTCGGTTCAAAGAGAAGGGGGGTTGGAAAGAGGTGACGTACCTGAGAAGCAAAATGACGTTGCACAATGTTAACCATCTGCTCCCTTGAGCTCGAATTCATGCTCCCCTAACCAAATAACGGGCAACAAAATGGTTAGATTACGATATGAAGTTTCGGATCATGTTCAAATCAATCAATCGATAAATATAGTTAGTATTCTTACAAGGTGAAATCTGCTCAAGTATCTCCAAAGCGATTCGCTTCCTAGTTTAGCAAAGTTCAGCTTCTGAAATGTACAGACAAGCATGTCTACTATGATTAGTATAAGTATTTGTTTTACTTGTTTCATAATCCACTTAGGAGCAGGCTAAACAATTATCTTTCTTAAATCTAACATAATCATTTTTAACATCATCTTTAAGAACGACAAGACTTTATATATGGGGTCATAATAATTACTTTCCTTTATTCATTTGTACATTTTTTTCTCAAGAAGAAAAAAAAATGCTAGGCCCATATTGTGGATGAGTGACGAGATAGAAACCCAAGGGCTTCCAAACCATCTTGATTGAAGAGTAAAGATCATCCGTCTCATCCCATGCTCCATCTACTCTTCTTCAAACACATCCACTTCGGAAATAAATAAATTGGGCATTCAATATGTTACCTTGGCAATGTGCCAAAATGAGAGATAAGTGGGACATGACGAGATGAGACACAAAACACGGACAGACGATCCTTACTCTCGAGACATTGTTAACGACGGGACCAAAATCTATAGTTTTCACATCTACATTAAGCAATAAAAATACTTAAGCTATGTAGATTGAATTAGGAATACGTGGTCCACCGAAAAAAACAGTCCCACAGATATGGCCTGGTTAATTTCTTAGCAGTTAGCACCCCCATCACATATTTTCTCCTTGAGTCAAATAGATTTCAACCACTTTCAAGTCATGAGATATCTAGGAGACAAGCACATTAACTCCAAATTCAGCCACAAAAATGTGGGTTAAAAATAAGGTGAAAACTTGTGTGGGACCAACCGCAGTCCACAAACAAATCACGAAATTTCGATGAGACAAGCTCTTTATTCTCCAATTCAACCATTAATACACTACACTTTGTATAAGACAGTGCAGCGATAAAAAAAAAAAAGAGAATTTAGGAATTTGGTTTTAGAACTCGACACAAACCTTTCTAAAATTGAAGTCGTCGTACAGGAGTGTCACTAAGATATATTTATAGAATTACGGATTACGGATTACATTACATTTAGAAAAAAAAAACAGATTGGTCTCCTCGGAGGTACTATTAGATATTTATATAATTATATTGCAGAAGTAATTTGGAAGTCTTGTAAAAAAATGTCAGGACCACAGTTTTTATAAGATACTTACACAATGAGTGGAATGAATGTTAGTCTGAAATTCCTTGAAACAATTCCGATTGTTGGCCTTTGCAGTTGCAGACGGAGGCCATGGTCTAGCATGGCGAACTCTTGGCCTGTTCACTTTAGGGAACTCAATGCTACCTGCACGTCAGCAAAACCAATTAATCGAGCTAGTTTCTTAAGCCCGTGTCACATATAGAAAGTACAAGTCACACACTAAATTAAGGGGGGATTTAAATGTATTTATGAGTAATTAGCAAGTAAATGTAGTGATCTCAAATACGGGAGTATAATATTGTGCAAGACTTTATTTTGAGAATTTGTCTATCAGAAAATGAGAAAAATGATTTCTCAATTCTCGAAATCGAGATTATGACAAATCCCCAAAAGATAGAATATGGAAAGCTTACAGAAATCATTTTCCTTCACTGCAAGTTCTGAACTGCTACTTGAGAGATCAAGATCATCATCTTCCTCATTCCCGGTAGGTGGTTCAAGCACGCTCAATGCGTTTCTTTGCAATTTGACTTCAATCCCATTCTTAAGAACCTTCAATGTAAATATATTTCTCTTAGTAATGGTTGGAACAAACCAAAATCACTCGGGAGAAAACAACAAACAAAAAGTATAAAACTAAACCCCGCCATAGCACCTCAAATAATCGAAACAAACAAAAAGCGGAATCTCATTTCTATCTAAAGACTAATATAAGAAAGAATTTTTTTTTTAAAAAAATAATAATTACTAGATCATGTTTTACTTACAAAAATCATAAATTCTCATTGAATACACATTGCTAGCACATAATTCGACTAGCAAGATTAATTAGAGCCTTTAACTAGGTTTTGTTAACTAAACCAATAATAGAGAACACCTTAATTAGTCCGTACTAAAAGAACTCATTTTATATCCATGATTTTAGTAATTCTTTAAACATCACATACAAACATAAAATATTACAAAGGCTAGAAATTCAACCAAAGAATGATAAGGAGTATAAATTAGCAAAGTAATGTGAATCTAAAAAAACACAAAAGTCAAAAAGATCAATATCCCAACACAACAATGCATTACTTTAACAAATCTAATCTACATGAATAAAAGAAACACTCACGACTTCACAAACAATCGGCCTAATGGTTAAGACAGAGGTCGCGGATTAACACGGACTGAAGATAAAAGACGAGTAAAAGCGACGATAATTACCAGCCAATGCCAACCACCAAGTCCAACAGCCTTCTTGACAACACCTTGCAAGCCCACTAAAACAGATTTTGTTCTATTATTTCCAGTCACAATAACTTTAGTATGCCTTGGTAATACAGACAATTCTTCATCACCACTTTCATCTCTAAATGGTGACATCAACCTTGTTGCACATATTTCTGATTCTATCATTTTCACTAATTCCACACCCACAATTGTCTTGTCTACAATTTCACCCACAACCCAATTTACCAATTTCTCCCTATATTAATTACCCCTTTTTTTCTACTTTTAGTACTAATTTTTCACTAATTGATTGATCAATCATCAAACCCTAATAATTTCCCAAAATGAGATTTTTACACACTAATCACAATCCATTTCCTTTAATCTCAACAAAAGATCCAATCTTTATTTCTCCTTAATCTTACAAGTTACAATTCCTGAAATGGAAAATTAAAGCAATTGTGTTACATTAATTAATCATCAATCAAACTACTATATATGAAAATAAATACCAATAAACCACATTATTGAAATTAATTATATATATAATCTAAATAAGATTTAGACTAACCTGGAATTATAGAACAATCACATTCATTACAAGTAATTCAATTTTCATTACTTTACAATAAATGAGCTTCATCATCTTCCTCAAACAACTGCATGCACCCAAAACACATCATCAATCACCAATTCATCAATATCAATAGATATAAAATTATAAACCAAATACAATTAAAAGTTCAAAACTTTAAAAAAAAAGAAAAAAAAATTGTAATAAAGTTGAAAAATGCACATATACCAATGAGATTACCACTAAACATCAAATTCCAAGAAATATAATTCAAATTAAAAAAATTATTATATCATAATTTATTAAAAATAAAAAAACAACCATTTAGCTATACAGATAGTAGAATTCAACTTAAATTAATGCAAAAAAATCACAAACCCATATCATATTTTATTAAATAAAATCAATTAAGCTACAAAATGAGTAGAATTCAAACTAAATCAATGCACAAGATCACAAACTATGCGAAATTATATCAAAAAAACACAATTAAGCTAGAAAATATTAAAATACAACTTAACATAATGCACAAAATGTCAAGATCACAAAACCATATCATATTTTTATTAAAAAAAACACAATTAAGCATAAAAATGATAGAATTCAATTTCAATTTCAATCAATCAATCAATGCAAAAGTTAACACAAACCCAATTGCTAAAACATGATTATAAACACAATTGACAACAAAATGAGCAGAATTAAACTAAAAATACCTCAAAAAGATTCAAAATTTAGAAGGGTAAGTAGCAATAATGTGAAAAAATGAGAATTATAATTATGATGATAAAAATAAATAAAAATATAATGGAAAATGTGAAAGTAACGGATCTATGAGTGGAAGTTGGGAGGTAGGGAGCAGTTACTAGTATAATGCATAATATGATCCATCAAATATTTGATATTTCTCTCTCTATATATCATCAAACTTCTTACAATTATTTAAATTAAATAAATAATGTAGGAATATAAATAATAATAGTGTTATTTAATTTGAATAAATAAAGGGAAATAATTTTAATAATAATTAATTTAAGTGAGAGAGAGAGAGAGAGAGAAGAGCATGCAGTAAATGCTTACCAACTGCCATTGAAACGACAAGCCTACAATAATCGTACGATTTTTTTCTGCCTT
>JAIUZE010008422.1:0-25487 GCA_022085475.1 Heliosperma pusillum | reverse complement strand
GATATAATCAGCAAATATAGCCATCATACAACGTTGAAAGGTGGCAGGGGCATTACATAACCCAAAAGGCATTCTTCGGTAAGCAAAGACACCATAAGGGCATGTGAAGGTAGTCTTTTCCTGATCGTCAGGATGAATGGGGATTTGAAAAAATCCCGAGTAGCCGTCTAGATAACAAAAATACTTATGACACGCTAGACGCTCTAACATTTGGTCAATGTAGGGAAGAGGGAAGTGGTCTTTCCTAGTGGCTACATTCAGCCTCCTATAATCAATACACATCCTCCACCCCGTCACTAGTCTAGTAGATATGAGCTCGTTTTTCTCATTAGTGACGACCGTAGTCCCTCCCTTCTTAGGGACTACCTGAACAGGACTGACCCACTTGGAATCCGAAATAGCATAAATGATCCCAGCATCTAACAGTTTCTGCACCTCTTTTCTAACTACCTCTTGCATAGTGGGGTTCAAACGACGCTGACCCTGCCTACAAGGTTTATGGTCTTCTTCTAAGTGGATACGGTGCATACAAAAGTCAGGACTAATACCTTGCAAATCATCAATGCTATAACCTATAGCCTTTTTATGTCTTTTTAAAAACACCAATAAATCAGAAAGTTGGCTTTCAGATAGGCTAGCACTGACAATTACAGGATTCATCTCATGGGAATCAAGAAAAACATATTTAAGATGAGAGGGGAGGGGTTTAAGTTCAGGTTTCTTTACCTCGGTAACCTTAGGGGGGTTACCTAAGCTATAAACCTTCTGTAACTTGCAGTCCTCTCCTATGAGCAGTTTTTCCATCTCAACTACTTCTTCATTCAGTGAGCTTCCAGCTTCAGCAGTGCTGGAAATTAAGGCGATCTCCAGAGGATCCCTATTGAAACACAAAGAAAGACAGTCATCAATAGTTATATCAACAATATGGACTCTATGACATGTCTCTTCTAACATGGGATGTTTCATGGCATTATCCAAGTTGAAAGTGATTGTATCATCCCCCACTGTTAGTGTAAGTCTCCCATTCTTAACATCTATAACCGCCCCCGCAGTATGGAGGAATGGTCGTCCCAAGATGATAGAAATTTGGGTGTCCTCAGCCATATCTAAGACAACAAAGTCAACTGGTATGAAAAACTTCCCTACTCTAACCGGTACGTCTTATAAAATCCCTAAAGGGTGTTTAATAGAACGGTCAGCCATTTGTAAGGTCATGTTTGTAACAGTAAGTTGACCCATATTTAACTTTTTGCATATAGAAAATGGCATAACACTAACACTAGCCCCTAAATCACAAAGGGCTTTATCAATTGCCAAGCAGCCTATATTACAAGGAATAGAAAAACTCCCTGGATCCTTTAGCTTTGGTGGTGATCTGGATTGCAACACAGCACTGCATTCCTCAGTAAATGCAACCGTCTCCACTTCATTAAAGGACCACTTCCTTGTCAATATATCTTTCATGAACTTTGCATAAGCCGGCACTTGAGTAATCAACTCGGTAAAAGGTACCCTCACTTGCAGATTCTTGACCACTTCCATAAACCTCCCAAACTGTTTATCAAGCTTGGATTTATGTTGGCGGTGCGGAAAAGGAAGTGCAATGGTAATGGGCTCGGCTTCTTTAGCTTTGGAAGATGAATTGGAAGTGTTTTCATCCTGAACAGGGGTTGCTCGATCGAGCAGAGGTCTTGTTCGATCGAGTTTTGGTGTACTGTAGCTATCAGAAACTTCCCGAGGCAAATTTGAGCAAATTTCCTGGGTTGCTCGATCGAGCAAGGGGTGCTGCTCGATCGAGCAACCTCTATTTCAGCTTCTTTTTCGCCTTTTTTCGAACTTTGTTCAGCAACTTCCAAGCTTTCATTGGTTGCATCCCTTATCATTTCAGGGCCTTTGTAATGGGTTCCACTCCTCAAAGTGATAGCATTGGCTTGTTCATGTGGAGGGTGTCCTTGAGGAGGAAGATTACCTGGTTGTTTATGTGGATTTTGAATTGCCAATTGGGCAATTTGAGTATCAACCATCTTATTATGAGCTATTAACTGTGAGATCTGAGTATCTTGCTTTTGTTGTATCATAATACTCTGCTGCAACATGGCTTTCAATTCCGCCATATCATTACTTGGAGGTGTTGGAAGTGGAGGTTGTTGAAAGTTTTGGCCTCCTTGATTGGAACGATTGAAGTTACCTTAGAAATTGCGATTCTGAGGAATCACATAAGAGGAACCTTGTTGCTGATGTGGCGGTGGGGTAGGATTAAGAACATTATGACTTCGGTAGGAGAGATTGGGATGCTCTTTTGTCCTTTCATTGTAAAAATTGGAGTAAGGTGTACCTTGCTTAAAAGATTGAAAGGCAAGGACTTGCTCAACCGTACTCATACATTCCACTGCAGTATGCCCCATAGTACCACATCTTTCATAGGTTGGCTCTTGTTGAACCATGGCATGAACCGTTTGCTTATTTTCCAACGACTTTGAAGTTTGTAACTCGGCAATTTTGGCAGTTAATGCCTCCAACTGAGCTGCAACTGCATTATCCGTACCTCCTCTCCTCACATTACCCCTAGGATTCCCATACTCAGCAGTGTGAGTAGCCATCTCATCAATTAACTTCCAAGCATTGGCATCAGTAGTGTTATTTTGGAATCTTCCATTAGCAGCAGAATCCAACAATGTCCTTTGATCATCATATAACCCATTATAAAATTGGTTGCATAAGAACCAAGTATCAAAACCATGATGTGGAACAGACTTGACAAGCTTTTTGAAGCGAACCCAGGCTTCATTAAAGTTCTCTTGGGGACCTTGTTTGAAACTTGTGATTTGACTTCTAATGGCATTGGTTTTCTGTGGCGGAAAATATCTTTTTTAGAATGCAAGAGCCAAAGAATTCCAATCGGTGATGCCAAGTGCAACCATATCCAACTCACTCAACCAATCTTCTGCCCCGTCTCGTAGAGAAAAGGGAAATAACACCAATTTGATCTGATCTTGTGTCACCTCACCCGTCAAAGGAATAGAGCAACAATAGTTGGTAAATTTCTCCATATGTTTAGCGGGATCCTCAGTAGGGCTTCCTCCAAACATGTTTCGCTCCACCAAAGAGATATAAGATGGACGAATCTCAAATGTACTATTACCCGTAGTAGGGAGTTGAAATCCCTTGGGAATAGATGCAACAGTAGGCTCCGAGTGGCTGGCTAGAGTAGGCATGGTTGTAGTAGGTGCAGAAATAGGTGTATCCTCTTCTAAGGACGGTTTTTCTGCGACGAATTCGGCGTAAACTGTTTAAAGCGTACTCAAGTCTTCCGCTTCTTGAATTTCCTTCCAAAACTTTTGTCTAGACCGGAGAGTCTTCTCTGGTTCGGAATCGTAGGGCACGAGAACGGACCTAGAACACCTGGGCATAAACAAAAACTAAAGAAAAGGATGAGAACGGTCTCAAGGAACTTAGGTTCCCTGAGACGAAAAAGACAAACTAAGTAGAAACAAACAGAAAACTGTTGCCTCCCCGGCAACGGCGCCAAATTTGATAAGGGTAAAGTCGCGTCTCCTTAATCAAAGTAAACCTAATTAACTACTAACTAATAGTCAGCGGTAAGCAAGGTATCGAATCCACAGGGAGGCGGTAGTATTCTAATCTGTTAAACTAGGTTTGTCTCTAAGTAACAATTCGGGGTTTGAGATTTGAGTTCTAAGCTAAAAGCAATCAATAATAACAATAAATAAAAGCAATAACAATAACAACTAATAATAAGCAATAACTAACTATAAGCAATAACAAACTAATAAGGTTGAAAACAATGAGATTAAAAGTCTACGGTCACAGGTTCACTAGGATTATTGTTCAGGGGTAAGGATAAAATCAACTATCATGCAATAAAGTTATCTAAGGTCACAAGATCGGTCGATTCAATTATGCCCTTTAGATCTACAATTTAACATGCGATCGCTATCATTAAACGAGTTCTATTTAATTATCGTAGCCTATCTTAGTCTTAACCCGGTCGGTGTCAATCCTAATTTGCGAGACTAGTTAATTAATCCTGGCCAGTAATCAAACAACTAGAATTAAAACGATAATCAAACGATAACCATGCAATTGCAATTCAATTAATTACTCTACCCCTTCTAACAATCCTAGATCCCCTTTCAACCCTAGAAAGGAATTTAGCTACTCATAACGATATAAACAACAACAATAATAATTAAAGTAAACATGATTAACAATTATGAAAGGATGAACAAAGAATAATTAAAGAACAAGAAGACAATTAAATAAATAACTAAGAAAGATTGAAGAATACCGATTACAAGATGAACTAAAGACAATCGTCTTTGATGAAATAAATCCAGAGGCAAGTAAACTAATTAGGGTTTCTGAATTAAAGCCTAAAAGTATTCAATAACCTAAGAAAGCATGTATATGAATATATAATTAAGAAAGACGAGCTTTCTTTTTATATTACAAAAGATCCTACTAATTAGGTTAAATTTAAGGAAAACACGAAAATCCGCCGAAATAGTGACTTGCTCGATCGAGCAAGGGCCTTCTGCTCGATCGAGCAAGCTCTGACCACGACTCGACCGAGCAAGGTTGGACTGCTCGATCGAGCAAACCTTCCTTTAGCTCATTTTCTTCACTTTCCTTCATTTCTTCTCTTTTCTTCCTCGATTCCCGTGCCTAGCTTCTACGATCCAACTCCGCCATGCTCCATATCATCTCAAAAAGCTCCAAATGCATCCAATCTGCATTAAAACATAACAAAAACGGCAGAATCGATATTCTAGCTAAAATAGCATAGAATAAGCTAGGAAAGACGGTAAATCGAGTTAAATGTATCTAAGGGAGGCATAAAATATGTATATAAATAGTGATCATCAAAACCGCTTGGACATCCTTTCATAATGCCGTTCAAGATCTTTCCGCATAAATGAACAACATTTCATATTGAGGAATTCTTCTCTTGCTTGAGTTGTGTAATGATCCCAAGCACCTAAAAATTCATTATGGATGTTTCCAATGAAGGCGTCAATTGTAGGGGACTGTCAGATTTGCAGTTGTCGGTAAGCTCCGAGACTAATCCACCACTGCCTCAGACGACCATAAAATCTTGACACTAATCTATCTACCACGTACAGTTGTAAGTTTAGCTCCAGGGAAAAGAAGTTGTTCGGTACACTAGGCATGCATTTCATATATTTTATCTCTCCATTTTGAGGGCGGAATGTTATTAAAAGAAAAGCCATGACCTGGTATATCTTGACCTTTAAGATTCCAACCGGGTGGAGGATGAGCATTAGGTTAGTCATGTTCTTCCGGATTTTCTGTTTCACTCTCAACCACTTCTTCAACTTGGGTTGGTTCAGCCATCATAAATTCTGGTATTAAAACCTCGTCTACTGATTTTTGAGTTTCGGGTTTCTTTGTTTTGGGTGTGGCTAAACTGGTTAGAAGAGAGGAGATTGGATTATGATGTTCTATCATGAATTGTGAGGCATCTTCTGGATCTTGAGTCATAGGAGGTTCAATCTGAGTTATTGTTGATGTTTTTTCTCCATCTTTTGATGCAGATTGCCTCTTTTTTCGTTATATGTCTTTCTTCAAGAACTTTTGTCGGAAGGAATGACGATGCTCCGAAAGGGCTTAATTCTGGAGGTAGAAGAGGAAGGGGTTGTGGATGTTTTTCAAAGGGTGGTGTATATATTGGGTATGGGGTAAATATGTCGCAAGGCATATTTGGTGGTGTTTTTGGTGGATTTTGTAAGGAGGATAATTGTGCTTTTAAGGATTTTAATTCAGACTCCTTTTGTGAAATAAGTGGAGATCTTTTGATGTATCTCTTTCACTGCAAGATCCATGATAGCCACCTTTTTATCTATTTATTGTAACATATTGTTTTGGGCTCGTGCATTTTCAGACTGCCAGTTTAATGTTGCTTCTGCAACACTTATTTGCTTTGTTGAACCATCCGGGTTTTCGGTGACTGGATTTTTGATTTTCCAAGAATGTTTAGAATTTTCTTGCTCAAATTCTATTGGTGGAAAATTTGTGTCTTGAGGAGAGGATGGACCAAAAATGTAGCATGGGGGGATATCTTTTTGTGGATTTTCATGTTTTTCTGGTTTTGAATATTGTACATAATATTCAAAAGTTTTTCTAGTTGGTTCTCCTAGGAGGCCAACATTTAGATCACCTTACACATATTTTTCTTTAAAGATTTGTTGAGAGGATTTTTTGTTTCTATTTCTTTTCTTTGGGTAATCATCCTCATCTGAGTCTGTTAGCATGCAATTTTCACAGTCACAGACATCAAAGAATTTGTGTCCTCACTCGTCTTTAAATACATATACTGGGTCTCCAAGAGAGTTAAACGAATGTATAGGAACGTTAAGATAACTCTCATTTTGTTTCATTGGGATGAATAGTGGAGTGATAGTGTTTATTTCAGTACAGAAAATTGGTGGACAAGACTTTGCATCTGGTTCCGTTTTGAAAAATATTTCAATGGTGCCATCTTTTTGTTTGGTAATTTTTGAGTTTAGGGATTGTAAAGGAGTATTTATTTTATGTATCTTTTCATAGTTGGTAATCCAAGACTCTGGGAGTAGTTTGATGAGTTCATCTTTCGGAATTTGTCTAGGGATATGGATACAAGATGGGCTATGTTGTGATTCTAATTGAATAAAGAGAGTATCCCTTGTAAGACTAAGATCCATTGCATGGTTTTGAACCCTATATGCCATTTGATGGTGAAGAGTTGCTGCATATGTATTTCCAACTTGTGGAGTTCCAGTTATTTGTAGTTGGATTTGAAGATTTTGGGGAATTTGTGGGTCTTCTAATGCCATGTTAAAATTTGGAAATAGGGTGATAAATACAGTACCTGCATTGAGTGTTGTTTGGATGGTTGCAATACACGCATGTTTGTATTCTTTGAACCTTGTATCAAGTAAGGTTATTCGTGCTACAACAGGAAGGCCTTACCTACCATGGAGAGTTAGTGCTAAACGTACTGCTCCATAATGAAGGTGGGTGTAACCACTTGTTTTTCATGTGTGAAGCATAGCTTCATTAAGTCGGAGAGGAATCATTTGTTCTGCTTCTGTAGCTGGAACAGAATGTTGTTCTAACTGTGAGGCTAGAACAATTTCTCTAACTGTATTTTTATGTGGGCCAAGTGCTTGTATGACTTTTGGAAATGAGGAATTTGGTTTTGTAAAAGCTCGATATGGATTTAACAAAGGAAGTTGAGTAATAGGGACCTTACTATTTTCATTTACATACTCTACTTCATAAAGATAATCTACTTTACTAGCATTTGACTTATGAAGAGAAGAAGAAGAAGACGCTTGTGCTAAGATATTAGAAGTATTTTCCATATTTTTGAAATGAGGCCAGAAACCCTAACAGAATGTCTTATCTCTTATCTATCCTTCAAAATATTAAATTATAATAAGTTCCCCCCTTTTTACATATAAGTTAGTATAAAGTATTAAGTTGTTTGTTCTTAAATTACTAAATCGAGACAACAAATAGTTTTAATTTTGTCTCAAGGTACAAGCTTTTAAGAACATCATAGTTAATTCTTTACATTTTATTTTGCCTAGTAAGAATTTTCTGATGTGGAAGATTCACAAAGTGGCAACCACAGAGCATACTTCTCCATACTTAGGATATTAATGGAGGGGATAACTTACTATTCTTTAGTACTTATTAGGAAGATAAGAGCCAAGGCTTAGACTGCCATGGCTCTGATACCAAGCTTACAAACACATAGTAAGTACAACCACACAGGAGGTTTATTAGGATCAATATTGTAACAATAAGAAAACTAAGACTTTTATTATTGACAAGAGAGTTTTACAAATGATTTTATATGAGAAGTATTTTTATTCCACTTAGCTTGTCCATGTATGGTACCAAGCATCTCTATTTATACTACTTACATGATAAGTATGCATCATACACCTTGAGCCTTGAGCAAGACCTCCCAAGTAAATAAGGGCGTCACTATCTCGGTTGCCCGAGAAAGTGAACATCATAAGAGCATAAGGAAACATATTTATACAATCAATACTTTAGTCTTTGATATGATATGAAATGATATAACTGTTGGAGCCAGTGTCCTCCACAGTTAGTGCAATAAAATAAATAAATCTCTATAGGTTCACAGGGTATACTTTGTATTGTAATCAGTTGCTTAACGTTTATCGATAACGGTTGGCTTGCTAGATAAGTTTGACGTTATTGTCATACAGATGGCGGTGATCAACTGGTCCCTAAAAGTCACACCTAAAGGATGTGATTGAGAGATGTGATTATTTGAGAAAATAATCATATTGATGCCTTATTAAATGACTAAAAGGTTAGTCGGTGTTTTGACTAAAAGGTTAGTCAATGTGATGATGATATAATCATTTAATAACGATTAAATGATGTTAGCTAAGACGAATTAACTGTAATTCGTAATTAAATATAAAATGTTATATTTAGTTGTAGTATATAATGTGAGCTTAAACGAATTAAAATGTTAATTCGTAATTAAACATCAACCGTTATATTTAATTAGCAGGATTATAAATATACCGATATTTATAATTGAAGTATATATTATACGATTGTCATAATAATTGTTATGTTAATATATCCACTGCCAAATGTTGTAATGGACCTTATTAATGTATGACAACATATTAGACAAATATAATATGTATAACATTATATTAAATGGAAGCTAATATAACCGAAAAAGAGTCCAAATACACTCCTGAAATTTCGGTCAACATGGTAACAAAATAAGAGAAAATAATCCCTTATTTTCTCCTATGTGTGCCGTGTGGTGAGGGAGTATATGGAGGAGTTTCTACTCATTCCAACTCTCGAATTCATTCATCATTAATTTACATCACACAAAAAGATACAGACTCTTTTTCTCTCTAATTTTCTAGCAAATACAAGGGCATTTCTCGATCAATCTTGGGTGAGACGATTAGGAGGATATCTGATTTGATATCTGTTCTTAGGCCGAATTTACGAGGACTAAAGTTTATTCCTAATCCCTTTGTTTATTATGCAATTTTGTTTATGACCCGTTAATCATATAAATCGTAATTTCATTATAATCCTGTAAGATTAAAGGGATGTATACGGATATATTCCCACAAGTGGTATCAGAGCTTTAGGGCTATGAAATTATTTGATGTGATTTTCATAAATATTTAATTGTATGATTGTTGAGAGAAAAAAAAAATCCGAAATTTTTTTTAAAACTCACGGTTTTAATTTTTTTTTTGTGCCGTGATGATTTTTTTTTTTAGGGTTCCATTATAGATTCATTCATATTATTGTTTTAATCTGTTAAAGATGATAATATATGAATTTGTTGATATTTTAATTTAATAAGGATTAAATTAGAATGTAAATGGAATTGTATTGGATGTTAATGAACATCAATTTTTTTGTGCTATATATTTTCGGTATAAATTGTTTTAGATGTTCATATTAAAAGGTTAATTTGAATCATCTATTTGTATCAATGTTTAATAACGATTAGATATTGTTTGTTTTGTACCGATCTAGTTAATATAAGCTTGATCGAATTAAAACGGTTTAATTTGATTAAATTTTTTTTGCTGCCCGTGTTACTGTTCACAGTTATAAAAAAAAAAAAAATTTCTTTTTTTTTTTAAAATGGCAGCAACAGTTTTTTTTGTATTGGATTTTCGGTTTTTCCGGTTTTTTGCTTAAACCGTGAGAAATAGTAAAAAAAAAAAAAAAAAAAAAAAAATTTGGGACGGGTACTGTTCGCGTGAACAGTGATCAGCAGAGAAAAAAAAAATATTTTTGTTTGTTTTTTTTAGGCATTATAAAGATAATGTTTGTTTGTTATTGTGAAAAGGTTCACAATAATGATACTCGATTATTTTAAAAAGGTTTAAAATAAAATGGATTATGGAAGATTAAAATTGTTGTGGGCAATTAAGGAATTGCCACATAATTTTGATCGTATTTAATGGTGGTTTGGATAATTAATCAACATAATTAAAGAATTATGTCTTGTAGTATTAATTTATATAGTTGATGCATTTTATTTTTGTTGAATGAATGAATGAATTTATTTACGTATTTTTGCAATTGGTTGAAAAATGTAATACCTAGTGTGGCCTTAGTTAATCATGTTTTCGTAATGATGGAAACATGGTTTGGATGTATTTATGAGATCTCGAATCTCCTTTTATTTCTTTTAATGATGTTTTTGGAATTAGAATGTAAATAGGTTTATTTTGTAATTTTGAAAATGTAATTTAAGAAGACTAAAGATGGAGATCGGATGCTCACTCCCGCTTCATGGACCAAGATGGAACATCAATTCAAGCTTCTCGGGTCCATAAGGATGGATTCCAAACTTGTATTTACTGTTCATTTTGGTAGATAGGCCACACTAGGACCGTTGTAATAGTTTACGTATTTTTCATTCTTTTGCTTTTCATTCACATGTTAAATTATTGCATCATATTCCGCCTAAACCAAACCACCTAAAATGCATGAAAAATGATTCATATAGTTTGAATTTTCATCATAGACATAAAGATGTCACTCGTTCATAGGGCCATCACCTTAGTCTAAATCATTCACGAAATGCTAGAAATTTGTTCACTTAAAATGAATTAAATTTAAGATGATGGGATCTTACTCTAAAATAAAATTGAGATTAGTCTTTATAGGGAAAACTACTATGAACCCCTTCTTCGTCGGAAGTCATAATATGACCCCTTCTACGTTGGGTAAGTAGTGAGTGTTGACCTATTTTACCTCAACATTGTACTCCGAGTAATATCTCGGGATTATAATGGACTAAAAAATAGAATTTACAGAAATTTATCGACCGAGAATTTTAAAGGTAGAATTAGCCAAGAGGTTGGCTTATCAATTTACAGAAATTGAGTCTTGGGATCATTTATATAATTCTTGAGGGAGGTCAATTGTATAAATGCACGAGTCAAAGCATTAAACAGTTTTTCATTAGACTCAAATTTAAAACGATGAATACTTATCAATTTTATTTTCTTTTTCACAGTCACATATACAGATATAACTGCTAAATAACAAAATGGCTGGCCATAATGATGACCCAATGCCAAGTGCTACACTCGCTCGCGAGTCCTGGCTAAAGATCTTTATGGACAACATGAATCAGTCCACGCGACTGAAGAATGATGGGTCCAACTTTGCGGACTGGGAGGCGGCATTACGGAATGCTGGCATTGCTGACGGTAAGCTCAAGTACTTGACTGAGCCTCTACCGACTAACCCAGGCCCCAATGCAGGAGTCAATGAATCACTTGCTTATAGTGATTTCTTAATGGAGGCGGGTGCGATAAAAAACGTACTCATCTTTTCAATGGAATCCAATTTGCAGAGGCGATTCATAGCCCAGGGTGCAAACAAGATTTTCACCACTCTCTCTAACGAGTTCTCGAAAGCTCCGAGGATCGTTAGCTATGAGTACACCTGTCGCTTCTTTGAAGCGAAACTCCAGAAGGGCCAAGCGGTTAGCCCACACATTCTTGCTATGATCGAGAATGTCGAGAAGCTGGAGACTCTTGGTTGTAAAATCGATGAGAAGATCATTATTAATCGTGTGCTTCATTTACTTCATGATGGTTTTGCCCTTTTCAGGGCAAATTACTATATGAATAATGTGAAGAAAAGTCTTCATCAGCTCTACTCACTTCTCGTACAGACCGAGAGTGATCTGAAATTGAGTGGGAGCTTGAAGCAGGACGTTCTCATGATTGGCAACAAGGGTAAGGGTAAGGGCAAGGCTCAAGCTGACCTAGCTGTAGGGAAGCCGAAGTTCAAAAAGCCAGGAAAGGTCAAGAGTGGGCCTGGTGAGACTAGCGGTAGCTCACAAGGCAAGACAAAGAGCAAAGAAAACATGGAGTGCCACCATTGCCACAAGACTGGGCATTGGAGGCGGAACTGTCCCGTGTATGCTGAAGACGTAAAATCAGGCCGTGTCACTCCTGTTGGTACGTCATCTTTTATTCATATGATTGAGATTAACCATGCAAGTTTCGGAACTTGGGTACTAGATACTGGTTGTGGTTCTCATCTGTGTAATCATTTGCAGGGCCTAAGAAGCATCACAACTCTCGCAAAGGGTGATGTGGACCTGCGAGTGGGGAATGGAGCTAGAGTTGCTGCCGTTTCAGTGGGAACATATGTAATCCAACTCCCTAGTGGTTTTGAGTTATTGCTGAATAATTGTTACTATGTACCCAGTTTGTCGAAAAACATTATTTCTGTTTTCGTACTTGATAAGGACGGTTTTTCGTTTTTAATAAAGGATAATAGCTGTATTTTCTCTTTAAACGATATGATTTATGGTAAAGCGGTTTCCATGAATGGAATATATGTTTTAGATCAAACCACAGATATAATGCATGTGAGTAATAAGAAAGCAAAGGTTGGTGACAAAGATCAAACCTATCTATGGCATTGCCGTATGGGACACATAAATGAAAAACGCGTGAAAAAGCTCATTGATAATGGGACTATCTCCACATTTGACTATGAATCTTTTGGCACGTGTGAATCATGTCTCATAGGCAAAATGACTCGAATTTCCTTCAAAGGTGTTGGAATGCGCGCTGCTGACCTATTAGGACTCATACATACTGATGTGTGTGGACCTATGTCAATCAACGCTAGAGATGGCTATAGTATTTTATCACTTTCACGGACGATTTGAGTAGATATGGTTATGTCTACTTAATGAAGCATAAAAGTGAGTCCTTTGACAAGTTCAAGGAATTCCAGAATAAGGTTGAAAACCAGCTGGATAGAAAGATTAAAGCACTACGTTCAGATCGTGGTGGCGAATATCTTTCGAATGAGTTTGATCAACACCTTAAAGACTGTGGTGTAGTACTACAGTTAACTCCACCTGGAACACCACAATTGAATGGTGTGTCCGAACGGAGGAATCGAACATTGCTTGATATGGTTCGATCCATGATGAGTCACACGGTTGTACCTGACTCATTATGGGGATATGCTCTATTGTCAGCTGCTCTAATACTAAACCGAAGTCCGTCTAAAGCTGTAGACAAGACTCCATATGAATTATGGAAGGGAACGGTCCCTAACTTGTCCTTTATTCGGGTATGGGATTTGCAGAGGCTTATGTCAAGTGGAGATCCAGACGCATAAGCTCGACCCAACGATCGGTCAAGACATTACTTTATTGGTTATCCAAAAAGGGATGTTTGGTCTTACTTTTACTCGCCTACCGAACATCGAGTTTTTGTTGCGGCTAGTGCGACGTTCTTAGAGAAAGAATTTCTCGAGAATAGGACGAGTAATGGAACCTTCGATCTGTCGGAGATTCAAGAACCTACAACCGAGCAACCAATGGAGGAAACTGTTCCCTCATCATCGGCTGCGGTAAATATTCCTGAGGAACCCAGGAGGTCGGGTAGAGTCTCTGATGTAAAACTCACTCGTTTTTTTGGTTTGAACAGTTCAGGAAACTGTTCGTTTTGTTTTAATAAAGTTGCAGCGGAAATTAACGTGTTTTTGTGGTTTTTATATGTATATGAACGAAAATATAAAGGATATGACGTGCTCTAACTCTCCTCCCTCGCAAGGAACTCGATTTAGCCACGAATAATACTCAACCTCGCAAGGAAGAATATGGATTAACTCACTCTCGCAAGAACGAATTAATTTGATCTTTATACCTCGCAAGCTATGAAGAACACACAAGTAATCTTGTATTAAGCTCTCAAATTGTATGAATAATTCTGATTACATAGCTTGGTATTTATACTACTAGTACTTACCTTAAACTAGCTAGATAGAAATTAGGAAAGTGTGAATACTACCTTATTATTAAGTAAGATTATCACACTACTTTATTCAAATTAGTAAACTAGAAACTAGGAAAATAATCAACAAGACTCTCTTATGAAAAGTAAACTTGAGAAATATTCAAACCAAGCTTCCATCTTGCTTGAAACGATCATATCTCCTTCGTTACTTATCCAAAAAAAGCATGTGACCACTTGTTGGAAAGCTAACATCATGTAGTTTAATATTCAAGTGGAATCACGTCCAAAATAGATATGGATTCTGAGATATTTAGCTTTAAAGTTAAGGGAACGAATCTAAAATGTCAAGACTGAACCAACCTTGCATTTTGAGCATATACCCATGTCCCTCCTATATCATTCTCCCTTTCTTCAAAAAGAATCGTCCCGATTCTTGGACCTACAACCTCCCGGATCAAAAACAATCGTAAAGAATTTAATAGCAAACTTGAATAAGAACTTGAAGCTATTAACGCACACCACCAATCTCTCTTTTAATTCGTCATCTTCAATGTAATTCTCAAATTTGCTACCATCGACACACTTAAGCTTCACTCTTTTCATGTGTCTTCCGTTCTTAAGCTTTCCTTCGTTGTGCCTTCCATTCTTGTGCTCTCCAAAATTAAAACAAAGCTTTCTTGGTAAAACAAGATCATCATGAATATCAATAGGATTCAACTTCATCAAGAAATAAGAATTCCCACCATATAGCTTCGTATCAATGGATATATCAAGTGGTGATTGATAAGGTGCACTAACTTGAGAATTCAAACAAATATGATCGAACATAAATGTCTCACTCAAGATTGGCGTAAGAGTAAGATCATCTCGTTTTTCATCGCCATAACTTGTGTTATCATGCTCTTCCATGTGAGCTTCAACACAAACTTCTTCAAATTCCTCATCACAAATAGAAGATAATTGAGGATCAACTAATGTCGTATCTTCTATGTAAGATTAATCCTCAAAAGAAAATATGTTATCTTCAGTTACATCTTCTATATCTTCATCATCACTTATTGGATCAACAATATAGATGGTGATATCGTCTTCCTCCTTTTCTGTTTCATCATTCGGAATTAAACAGTCTTCTGTACTGTTTGTTTGGACAAGGTCAGATATCATCTTTCCCACATCTTCTTCATGTTTCCCTTCTTCATGAACAATATTGGAAGACATACTCTCACCTTCTTCAACCGGACTAGCTTGAAGATGTACGTTGTGAACCATTGCTTCTTGGTGGTCATCATCACCATAAGGATCAACCACGTGAACCTCCTCTTCCTTATTTTCACTTGTCGCCTCCTCCCTTTTACGGTCAGGTAGAACAAAGGTTGGAAGGAGATTACATAATTCATCGATCGTTAGATCGCGTTTTTGTGGGCATTCTTTAGCGATGTGTCCTAGGCCTTGGCACTTGAAACAACGCCTTAACGAACTTCCCTTGTTCTCTACAATCCCACTCTTTGTTGTTGTCTTCACTTCTTGTTTTTTGTGAATGACTTCAAAAGACTCAATCTTTGTCTCTTCTTTCTTTGCTCTTGGACGTTCATACTTTGCTATAATTCCGTCAAGCTCCTTGTGTATATTCTTCCAAAACTTGGCTTCCTCATATTCCCTTTCTAACCTTTTTATTTCACGATCACGGTTCTTTAAACCCCAAACCATGATTATAAACACGATGTTGATAAATCACATATTCAAGGACCGTCTTAATTTAAGGAAATCAAGAGCCAAAGCTCTGATACCAAATTGATGTAAAACACACTCGTTTTTTTGGTTCAAACAGTTCGGGAAACTGTTCGTTTGTTTTTAATAAAGTTGCAGCGGAAATTAACGTGTTTTTGTGGTTTTTGTATGTATATGAACGAAAATATAAAGGATATGACGTGCTCTAACTCTCCTCCCTCGCAAGGAACTCGATTTAGCCACGAATAATACTCAACCTCGCAAGGAAAAATATGGATTAACTCACTCTCGCAAGAACGAATTAATTTGATCTTTATAACTCGCAAGCTATGAAGAACACACAAGTAATCTTGTATTAAGCTCTCAAATTGTATGAATAATTCTGATTACATAGCTTGGTATTTATACTACTAGTACTTACCTAAACTAGCTAGATAGAAATTAGGAAAGTGTGAATACTACCTTATTATTAAATAAGATTATCACACTACTTTATTCAAATTAGTAAACTAGAAACTAGGAAAATAATCAACAAGACTCTCTTATGAAAAGTAAACTTGAGAAATATTCAAACCAAGCTTCCATCTTGCATACATGTTGATGGTTATTCGTGAATTGCGTCACCCGCGTAAACCTTGGACAGCTCAACTTGAAACGATCATATCTCCTTCGTTACTTATCCAAAAAAAGCATGTGACCACTTGTTGGAAAGCTAACATCATGTAGTTTAATATTCAAGTGAAATCACGTCCAAAATAGATATGGATTCTGAGATATTTAGCTTTAAAGTTAAGGGAACGAATCTAAAATGTCAAGACTGAACCAACCTTGCATTTTGAGCATATACCCATGTCCCTCCTATATCATACGAAATTGATGTAAAACTCACTCGTTTTTTTGGTTTGAACAGTTCAGGAAACTGTTCGTTTGTTTTTAATAAAGTTGCAGCGGAAATTAACGTGTTTTTGTGGTTTTTGTATGTATATGAACGAAAATATAAAGGATATGACGTGCTCTAACTCTCCTCCCTCGCAAGGAACTTGAACTAGCCACGAATATTACTCAACCTCGCAAGGATGAATAAGGATTAACTCACTCTCGCAAGAACGAATTAATTTGATCTTTATAACTCGCAAGCTATGAAGAACACACAAGTAATCTTGTATTAAGCTCTCAAATTGTATGAATAATTCTGATTACATAGCTTGGTATTTATACTACTAGTACTTACCTTAAACTAGCTAGATAGAAATTAGGAAAGTGTGAATACTACCTTATTATTAAATAAGATTATCACACTACTTTATTCAAATTAGTAAACTAGAAACTAGGAAAATAATCAACAAGACTCTCTTATGAAAAGTAAACTTGAGAAATATTCAAACCAAGCTTCCATCTTGCATACATGTTGATGGTTATTCGTGAATTGCGTCACCCGCGTAAACCTTGGACAGCTCAACTTGAAACGATCATATCTCCTTCGTTACTTATCCAAAAAAAGCATGTGACCACTTGTTGGAAAGCTAACATCATGTAGTTTAATATTCAAGTGGAATCACGTCCAAAATAGATATGGATTCTGAGATATTTAGCTTTAAAGTTAAGGGAACGAATCTAAAATGTCAAGACTGAACCAACCTTGCATTTTGAGCATATACCCATGTCCCTCCTATATCAGTCTCCATTCCTCCAGACAGATACATTGGTATGGTCGAGGAGAATGGGAGAGATGACGTTTTACTCCTAGAGAGTAACGAATCCGCTACCTATAAAGGTGCTATGACCTGTTCCGACTCTAAGCTATGGCTTGAAGCCATGCAATCCGAGATGGACTCTATGTATGAGAATGACGTATGGGATCTGGTTGACTTACCTGATAAGGTTCGGCCTCTTCAGTGCAAATGGCTTTATAAAATAAAGCATTCTGTAGAAGGACAACCAGATACATACAAGGCATGACTAGTGGCAAAGGGTTTCACTCAAGTGCAAGGATTGCACTACGATGAAATTTTTGCACCCGTAGTTATGCTGCGTTCCATTCGGATAATCTTAGCGATTGCCGCTTTTCATGACTATGAAATTTGGCAAATGGATGTGAAAACCGCCTTCTTAAACGGTTATTTGGAGGAGGAGTTGTACATTGTACAACCTGAAGGTTTCATTGATCCTAAAAATCCTAAGAAGGTATGTGAAACAGGAGTAGAGCTCCATCATCACCAAGCCAAGAACTCAGATAGCCAGGATTGCACCATTACAGCCAAAGGGTCCCAACCAACCCCCAACCAACAGGCAAGAGCCCCACACCAAAGGCACCAGGTATAACACTCCCCAAGGACCCCCATTACAGTCAAGAAGTAGCAACAAGTCAAGCAAGCACAACCACAAGAAGGGTCACAAGAGCAGGGTCCAGTTTCCTGAAAAACAGCCAAGACCAGCCAGAGTATAAATCAAATATCATGCAGTACGAGTCCAACCAGGGGCTCCATCTTCTTTACCCTTAAAGTTGAGGTCCTTAGAAAGAGAAAAGTCCAGGACAAGTTTTCCAAATAAAGTCTAGAAGTCCATCTAAAACAGCCTAGAAGAGTGAAGGTCATATGAAAGAGTCAGCTGGCACCAAGGCCAATATTTCTGTCCAAAGCTCCTTATTTTTGTGTATGATCAACCTCAGGTGTAGTAAGTATGTTAGGAAGGTCGTATATGAAGCCTTTGTCAGCCCAAAACACAGCAAGAACAAGCCAAGCAAAGACTTCCCAAGACAGTTTGCAGACTTACCATTTCTGGAAAGAAACAAACCTACTTTTGCAGTCTTTCTTTTCTCTGTTTTGCAGTCTGTTTTGTTGTCCTCATTAGCTGACTTTGTAGTTTGTTTTATCAGTAAGATGTAAGGCTTTTAAGCCCTTAGATGTCCTTGTTTTTCAAGGGTCAGGATCTGTTGTAATTTGCCTATATAAGGCCCAAGTTGTAACCTTAAGAGGCAGACTTTGATTAATATAATTCTGAACTTTGTTCAAAGCAATCCTTCAGCAAAAGCTAAGTGTTGTAGCATTTCTTAGTGAGCTTGTGTGTGAGCTAAGACTGCAGGGATTAGAACTCATTACTTGTGTGTCTTGAGTCCTAACACCACCCCTTGTCATCTGTGCTTGTCTGCTAGGATGCAAGGTACTATCTGAATTGCCTAGCCTAGTGCAGGTTGTTGGGGTCTTTTTCTAAACAAATGAGTCAAGTGTGAGGGAGTGCTAACCGTGGCCTATTCACATAACAATACCATCCTCTAACTAAGAAGTTTCAGTTCAATTGGTTATCAGAGCTTTGGTTTGTGAGTTCATTTACCTACCTACATTAAAAACACAAAAACACTACCCATGAGTGAAGAGAGATTAGCAGGGCTTGAAACCACAGTTCATGGCCTTGCTAGAACTGTTATGGAGGTTACAGCATCCTTCAATGAATTCTTAGATGGTCAGCTCAACAATGGTGGAAGAGGAGGCAGAGGACGAGGTAGACGAGCACCTGTGCCACCTGTTGCAGCAAGAAGGAGCCATTATATGGAGCAGGAGGAGGCCTCAGATTCAGAGAACTCAGAGCATGGCCTTCCTAGGCACGATGACAAAGACTTAAAGGTAGAAATCCCTGACTTTCTAGGTAGTATGAACCCTGATGACTTCCTAGACTGGTTAAGGACAGTAGAAAGAGTCTTTGAGTTTAAGGGTTACACTGATAGGAGAGCCTTTAAAGTTGCCATCATGAAGTTAACAGGATATGCATCCCTGTGGTATGAGAATATGAAAGCTCAAAGAACTAGAGAGGGTAAGGATCCTATTAAATCTTGGGATAAACTGAAAAAGAAAATGAGGATTAAGTTTGTATCAAAAGACTACACTCAAGACATGTTTATCAGACTTACCCACCTGAAACAAGAAGGTAGACCTGTTGAGTCCTATTTGAGGGACTTTGAGCAACTCACACTACAATGTGAGATTACTGAAAAGCCTGAGAAGAAGATAGCTAGGTTTTTAGAGGGTCTTGATGAGAAGATAGCTAGCAGAGTAAGGTTGCAGCACCTTTACTCTTTTGAGGAAGCAGTGAGTCTAGCCTTAAGGATTGAAAAGCTAGGAAAGGGAAAATCAGTCCCACCCAAGCCACAGACTAGACCTTCTTTCAAACCCTTCACTGGAGTAAGAATAGGAGAACCCTTAGTCCCAGCCAAGCCCTCAGTGTCAGACAAAGGCAAGGCCCCTGAGACAGACTTGAGAAAGACAGTATCCCTTAAGAAGTGCTTTAAATGTCAGGGCTTTGGGCATTTTGCTAAAGAATGCCCCTCTAAAAGGGCTTTGAGCAGTATGGATGTTGTAGAATGGGGAGAAGATGAGATCCTTGTATGTGAGGAGAGTTTGGAGGAACATGAGGAAGAGCCTAGAGAGGAAATGATAAAACCAGATGCAGGCTTGAGTCTGGTGACCTGGAGGGTTATGCACACCCAACCTCAACCATTAGAGGATGATCAGAGGCAGCAAATATTCAGGACCAGATGTACTAAAAGGGGAAGGGTTTGCAACATGATCATTGATGGAGGAAGCTGTACCAATGTGGCATCCACAACCCTAGTGGAGAAACTGTCCCTAATCACACAAGAGCACCCCCACCCCTATAAACTGAGATGGCTGAACAAGGGAGTGGAAGTAAGAGTTGACAAGCAGTGTGTTGTGCCATTTTCTATTGGCAAGGGATACACTGATGAGGTCTTGTGTGATGTTCTACCTATGGATGCTTGTCACCTTCTGTTGGGCAGGCCCTGGGAGTTTGATAGAGATTCTGTACACCATGGCAGGGACAACACCTATGTTTTCAGGTTTGGTAACAAGAAGATCATACTAGCCCCCTTACCCCCCAATGTTAAAGGGAACATTACCCCTGTCAATGACATTTCCAAGGAAGTCTTACTACTGAGTGAAGCTGAGATGGTTCAAGAGCTTATGGGTGATGAAGTTGTGTTCATCCTACTAACCAAAGAGGTCCTACTTCCCCAAGGAAACATTCCAGCTGAGGTTCAACAAGTACTGAAGGATTATGGGGATGTGTTCCCTGCTGACTTGCCTAGTGGACTACCCCCTCTTAGAGGGATAAAGCATCATATTGATCTCATTCCTGGAGCAAAGCTACCCAACAAACCTGCTTACAGAAGTGATCCAAAGGCCACTCAAGAGCTACAAGCTCAGGTTGGTGACTTACTCAGCAAGGGTTTTGTGAGGGAGTCCCTAAGCCCATGTGCAGTTCCTGCCTTGCTAGTGCCCAAGAAGGATGGGTCCTGGAGGATGTGCATAGACAGTAGGGCCATCAACAACATTACCATCAAATACAGATTCCCCATACCAAGGTTGAATGATATCCTGGATGAGCTGAGTGGGGCTCAGGTCTTCTCCAAGATTGATCTAAGGCAGGGATATCACCAAGTAAGGATCAGGGCTGGGGATGAGTGGAAGACAGCCTTCAAGACCAAGCATGGGTTGTATGAATGGTTGGTCATACCCTTTGGTTTATCTAATGCTCCAAGCACCTTTATGAGGTTGATGACTGAGGTTCTAAGGCCCTATCTGGGGAAATTCATTGTTGTATACTTTGATGACATATTGGTCTACAACCCCTCAACAGAAGAACACCTCCAACACATGAGATTGTTATTTAAAGTCCTGAGGAAACACAAGTTGTTTGGCAAGATGGAAAAGTGTACATTCATGCAGGAAGAGGTTCAGTTCTTGGGGTTCATTATTTCCAAAGAAGGAGTGGCTGTTGATCAAGACAAGGTAAAGGCCATAAGGGAGTGGCAGGTCCCCAAAACTATAACAGAAGTGAGGAGCTTCCATGGACTGGCTTCCTTCTACAAGAGGTTCATCAAAGGATTCAGTTCCATCATGGCCTCCTTAACTGAGTGCATGAAGAAAGGAGAGTTTAGGTGGAATGACAAGGCTGAGAGGTCCTTCAATATCATCAAAGACCTCTTGTGTGAGTCTCCCATACTTGTTCTCCCTGATTTTAACAAACTATTTGAAGTAGAATGTGATGCTAGTGGCATAGGCATTGGTGCTGTCCTAATGCAAGAGCAAAAACCTGTGGCTTACATTAGTGAGAAGCTGAGTGGTGCTAAGCTCAACTACTCAACCTATGACAAAGAATTCTACGCCATAGTCAGAGCCTTGAACCATTGGGGTCACTACCTGAAGCCCAAACCCTTTGTACTACACTCTGACCACCAGGCACTCAAGTACATCAATGGGCAACATAAGTTGAATGCTAGGCATGCTAAGTGGGT
The DNA here is from genome assembly GCA_022085475.1 of Heliosperma pusillum. Classification (NCBI taxonomy): domain Eukaryota; kingdom Viridiplantae; phylum Streptophyta; class Magnoliopsida; order Caryophyllales; family Caryophyllaceae; genus Heliosperma; species Heliosperma pusillum. The sequence continues at coordinate 3,611 of JAIUZE010008422.1, read as the reverse complement.
GGAGTATTTGCAGTCCTTCTCATTCTCCAGTAAGTACATTGAGGGGAAAAACAATGTAGTGGCAGATGCTTTGTCAAGGAGAACCATGATGCTGACATACATGGAGCAAAGAGTGCTTGGGTTTGAGCACATGAAGGAGCTTTATAGGGAGGATCCTGATTTCAAAGAAGACTGGGTGGCAAGACTGGAGGGCACCACTAAGAATGGGAGTAGATACTCAGAGCAGAAAGGATTCTTGTTCCTAGGGAACAAACTCTGTATACCAAAGGGTCCTTATAGGGGGTTGTTAGTGAAAGAGGTTCACTCAAATGGTCTAGCTGGCCACTTTGGCATCCAGAAGACCTATGACATGCTGCAGGAACAATTCTATTGGCCAAGGATGTTGGGAGATGTTCAGGATGTGATAAGAAGGTGTAGTGCTTGCCAGAGATCCAAGTCATTCTTTCAGGCTGGAGCATACACCCCCTTGCCAGTCCCAGACAAGCCTTGGGAGGATGTTAGTATGGACTTTATAGTGGCTCTTCCTAGAACTCAGAGGGGCAAGGACTCAATCATGGTGGTTGTGGACAGATTTAGTAAGATGGCACACTTTGTTGCTTGCAAGAAAACTGAAGATGCCATGGGAGTTGCAGACTTGTATTTCAAGGAGATTGTGAAGCTCCATGGAGTACCAAGAACCATAGTATCTGACAGAGATACTAAGTTCATGAGTCACTTCTGGAGGACACTTTGGAAGCTTCTAAAGACAAGGCTCCTGTTCAGCACCTCTCATCATCCCCAAACTGATGGGCAGACAGAGGTAACAAACAAGACTCTGGGCAGGATTCTCAGGTGTATCATTTCAAGGTCTTTAAAGGATTGGGATTTGCAGCTGGCACAGGCAGAATTTGCTTTCAACAGAGCCCCCTCCACCAGTACAGGTAAAAGTCCATTTGAAGTTGTTTATGGCACTAACCCCTTGATGCCAACAGAACTTGTACCAATGGCAAAGAAGGTGGTGCCCTATGATGCAAGGAACAGGGTAGAACAGATGATGCAGATACATGCTAAGGTGAAACAGCAAATTGAGAAGACTAATGAGATGTATAAAGCCAGAGCAAAGGGTCCAAAGAAATCCAAAGAGTTCAAAGCAGGAGATCTAGTATGGTTGCACCTAAGGAAGGAGAGGTTTCCTGACAAAAGAAAGAACAAGCTAAGTCCAAGAGCAGAGGGTCCTTTTGAGGTCATGGAGAAGTTGGGGTCCAATGCATACAAGATTGACCTCCCAGGAGAGTATGGAGTACATGGAACATTCAATGTGGGTGATCTGAGCCCATACTATGGAGAGTCTGATGAGGAGAACAGTGAGGATTTGAGGGCAAATCCTTTTCAAGAAGGAGAGTTTGAAACAGGAGTAGAGCTCCATCATCACCAAGCCAAGAACTCAGCTAGCCAGGATTGCACCATTACAGCCAAAGGGTCCCAACCAACCCCCAACCAAACAACAAGAGCCCCACACCAAAGGCACCAGGTATAACACTCCCCAAGCACCCCCATTACAGTCAAGAAGCAGCAACAAGTCAAGCAAGCACAACCACAAGAAGGGTCACAAGAGCAGGGTCCAGTTTCCTGAAAAACAGCCAAGACCAGCCAGAGTATAAATCAAATATCATGCAGTACGAGTCCAACCAGGGGCTCCATCTTCTTTTCCCTTAAAGTTGATGTCCTTAGCAAGAGAAAAGTCCAGGAAAAGTTTTCTAAATAAAGTCTAGAAGTCCATCTAAAACAGCCTAGAAGAGTGAAGGTCATATGGAGGAGTCAGCTGGCACCAAGGCCAATGTTTCTGTCCAAAACTCCTTATTTTTGTGTATGATCAACCTCAGGTGTAGTTAGTATGTTAGGAAGGTCTTATATGAAGCCGTTGTCAAGCCAAACACAGCAAGAACAAGCCAAGCAAAGACTTCCCAAGACAGTTTGCAGACTTACCATTTCTGGAAAGGGACAAACCTACTTTTGCAGTCTTTCTTTTCTTGTTTTGCAGTCTGTTTTGTTGTCCTCATTAGCTGACTTTGTAGTTTGTTTTTCAGTAAGATGTAAGGCTTTTAAGCCCTTAGATGTCCTTTTTTCAAGGGTCAGGATCTGTTGTAATTGCCTATATAAGGCCTAAGTTGTAACCTAAAGAAGGCAGACTTTGATTAATATAATTCTGAACTTTGTTCAAAACAATCCTTCAGCAAAAGCTAAGTGTTGTAGCATTTCTTAGTGAGCTTGTGTGTGAGCTAAGACTGCAGGATTAGAACTCATTACTTGTGTGTCTTGAGTCCTAACACCACCCCTTGTCATCTGTGCTTGTGTGCTAGGATGCAAGGTACTATCTGAATTGCCTAGCCTAGTGCAGGTTGTTGGGGTCTTTTTCTAAACAAGTGAGTCAAGTGTGAGGGAGTGCTAACCGTGGCCTATTCATACAACAAAACCATCCCTTTCTAAGAAGTTTCAGTTCAAGTATGCAAGCTAACGTTCCATCTATGGACTTAAGCAGGCTTCTCGGAGCTAGAATCATCGTTTCGACCAGGTGATAAAAGAGAATGGATTTACTCTATCGGTCGAGGAACCATGCTTATATATCAAGTCGAGTGGGAGCAAGATTGTCTTCCTAATATTGTATGTCGATGACATACTCTTGATTTGGAATGACATACCTCTCTTAACTTCGGTAAAAGTTTGGTTAAAGAACCATTTCCAGATGAAAGATCTGGGCCAGGCACAAAGAATTTTGGGGATCCGTATCTACAGAGATAGATCACGACGGATGTTATCCCTCAGTCAGGAGTCTTATATAGCTAAGATTCTTGAGAGGTTCAACATGACCAACTCCAAGAAGGGAAACCTTCCAATGGTCTCTGGGATGCAGTTGAGTAAATCTCAGGCACCAAAGACATCGGAAGAGGTCGAGCGCATGAGTCGGATTCCTTATGCATCAGCTATAGGAATCCGATCATGTATGCATGATATGCACACGTCCAGACGTGACATATGCATTGAGTTGATCGATTCGTTTACCAAGGCAATCCAGGTGAAAACACACTGGAATAGCTGTTAATATATCTTAAGTACCTACTGAGGACTAAGGATTGGGTATTGACTTATGGAGGCGACACTGAGCTATGCGCAATCGGTTACGCAGATGCTAGCTTCCAAACGGATCGAGATGACTCGAAATCTCATTCTGGATTCGTTTTTACTCTTAATGGCGCTGCGGTCAGCTGGAAAAGCTCCAAACAAACTGTTATAGCAGATTCTACGACTGAATCCGAGTACTATGCTGCTTCAGAGGCTGCGAAGTAAGCTATATGGATGCGTCAATTCTTACAAGGACTAACTGTAGTTCCTAGTTCGGATGACCCGATCACCATCTATTGTGATAATAGTGGTGCCATCTTCCAGGCTAAGGAGCCCAAGTCCAGCAACAAGTCTAGGCATGTACCAACGGAAGGCTCCATGATCCGAGATTAGTGGAGCAAAGGGAAATAGTGATAGACAAGATTGCTCCGATGATAAGTCTTAGATCCTCTCACTAAACATTGGAGATATGAAAGCAGAAGGGCACGTTATTTCCAGGGAATCAAACGTGT
>JAIUZE010008420.1:0-12043 GCA_022085475.1 Heliosperma pusillum | reverse complement strand
ATCCACCTTGAGAAAGACGGAAAATTTAAAAAGCGAAAAAGACGGTAATTTTATTACCAATACGGATAGAGGAAGCTAAGAGGGGAAGAATAAGACGAACTTACGTGAATTCCGACAAGAAACGAGTGAGCTAGGCGAATTCTAAGATCGAAATCAAAGAGGGAAAGTTTTGGGGATTTCTTAAGGAGGAAGAAAGGTGAATGTGTTGTGTGAATGAATATTAGGTTAAGGGAGTAGTGTGAGTATAAGTAAAGGGTGAGTCGGAAAAGTCAACGAAAGTCAAAGGCGGCTCAAAAGTCAAGAAAAGTCAAAGACGACTCAAAAGTCAAGAAAAGTCAAAGACGACTCAAAAGTCAAGAAAAGTCAAAGACGGTTCAAAAGTCAAGAAAAGTCAAAGACGGTTCAAAAGTCAAGAAAAGTCAAAGACGGTTCAAAAGTCAAGAAGAGTCAAAGATGGCTTAAAACGGGATTCTCATGGAATCTCGCGGAAATTCCAAATATGAACTCGGAAATTCTAAATTCGACTCGAAACATTAAATTCTAAATTAAAACTTAAATTTACTGAAAATATTTCGTAAAATATTTCTACTAGAAAAATAGGGTACATTTCCGGGTGTTACAAAGCTCACAATGATACTTCAAAATACAACAAATCCTAAATGAGCACCCAAACACAAATTAATCAAAGCTACTAGCTCAACAAGGTAGGCAACTTTTTGTATGTAGCTAAGGGTAGATTTTTGTGAATTGGTTCAAAAAGGCATATTTAATCATGTGAATGGCTCCAAAATGCTAACAAATGAATGCATGATTATAAAGAAATGAAATTAAAACTATACTTGTGCGTTTTTGATGTAGCACAAACCTTAAGGAGACCTACACTCACCTAAGAGAGACCGGATATGGATGCATCGGTCTAAGGAGGCTCTACCTTACCAATTTGTGGCTTGCCAAAAGTCAAGATCAAGCTTATTAGGTTCAAATTCCATCTTCCACCTACTATGTCAAGACATCCCCATGAATGCAATTATCCCGTCAAATAATAGAGAATCATTAGCTATTAAGCTAAAATTGGGACATAAAAATGGGTACAACTATGTAAACCATGACCAAAGTAGGTAGGCAAAGCATGTGAAGCACAAATTTAGCACAAAATTTTCAAAGTTTCATAAATTTCCTAACTACATGCAACTACTAACTAAAATGCAAATGCAATCCCCCCCAAGCTAAACACAACATTGTCCTCAATGTGCCAACATGTAAATCACCCAAGCTAACCGTAAAAACGGTTCAAAGCACAAAACAGGGAAGACAAGAGGTTAATATTTAACGGGGAGTGAGAAAAATAAAACTAAAGTGCAAAGCAAAAATAACTTACTAGACTAGCTAGCCTCCCCCAAGCTAGTATGTACACGAGGGATACCGTCATGCATCAATCAAGTAAAGGGCCAAAAGTTGAAACCCTTCCTACCTTTCTTTTTACCACGACCACCTCCCGAAGTATCACTACTACCACTAGGCTCATCACTTTGAAGAGGAGTGACATATTCACCAATATTTTGCCCACTCCCAAGCCCCTCTCCATAGCTACTATAGCCACCAACATACCCGCCACCATAGCCTCCACCATAACCTCCATGAAATGCTTCAACTCTGTAATCCGAACCACAAAAATCCGGGCCGGGAGCATAGTGAGTAGAAGTACCTGCATCATGGTTAGGAGGAGGGAATCCATCCGAGGGATAATGATAAAAAGATGGGTGCGGTCCCTCGGTTCGAATTACCCCTTGCCTAGCAAATTGATCATAAATAGGATGCAACGCAAGTCTTTGGTCATCACGAATAGCATTAATACTAAGACTAAGGTCACGCATCACATCCGTCACACCAACGCTAGATTTGGAATGACGTGCTTGAGTTGGTGGATCTCGTGCACGACGGTCAATGGTGGTAGCTCTCTCACCTCAAAGTGGCAAATGGTAAGTTGGCTGAACAAATGGGCAATTCTCACGTCGGGGTTTGGTATGGACTAAAGGTTGAAGCTCACCCGTTTCACTAGGTAGTATAATAGAATCTTGACTACCAATCCTCCAAATCATATCCGGATGAGAGCTCCGAAACCAATTACAAGATAGGAAATAATCATAATCAAGTCCATTCTCCCTTTCCCGACTCTCCAAAGGAATCAAATCGGTGGTATCTTGGTTGAAACGACAAATGCTATGGGCAATTCTAGTAACCAACCCACCCAAAACAATGGACCTATTGGTAGTATTACATTGTTTGGTCAAGTGGCTAGAAAATTTGTAAGGAATATTAATCTCCCACTCGGCATCACCGTTTACATTAAGAAACGCACCTAAAATTTTGATCTCGACACTCCTCACCGAGTCAGGCTCATTCCTCCCAAAGAAAGTCCACCCCATAAATCTTTGCCAAATGCGAATCTCGGAGTAGTGAATGTATTGGTGAGGGGTATGGTCCCAACCGGTGAAAGGGTAGTGAGAAATGGATGCCCAAGTCAATTCAGGTAGGTAATCCTTGGGTGATTCGGTACACAAGCACTCACATATCAAAGCAAAAACCTTGGCAAAGTCCGATAAATCCATACGATAATCATGATTAAACAATCGGAATGATACAAAATGGACAAACCCTTCACGTTTTGATTTATGAAACTCGAAGGAACTCAAAAACTCAAGTGTGAGTTCGGGAAAGGTTAGATAATCCATCTTGTAACAAGCTAGCATACCAAGATTTTTAAATAAAGCCTTTACTTTTTTATCAATTCCGATTCTTTTCAAAGAAGCGTGATTGATAAACTTGGTTGTTTTCATACCTTTGGAGCGTAGGAGGACCCAATTATCCCTTGTTTTTTATCGTTGAAGATCACTCGGGGATAATCAACATCATGCCATTCCGGTACATCGGGCATGTCAACATCCTCCGCAGCTTGGGTGGATTCCGCACCACCTCTTCTTCTCTTTGGAGCACCTTGGGTAGGAGCTTTTCTAGGTGTCATATTTCTGAAATTTTAAGACGAAGTTTCATCCATAGGATACTAAAATCCATCCAAATAACAGTAATAGAACAAATTAGTAAACTAATCCATCCGACAAACATCAATAGAGCACTAGACAATCAATTTTTAGAAAAATGAAACACAAAATCAATTTCCCCCAATTTAAGTTAGGGTTTGATAAATTTAATTAAATTGATTGAAATGGATGAAAGTAAAGAGAAATGAAGGCAAAACTTAATTACTTGATGATGGTGATGGTGATGATGAATGATTCTTGCAAAGTAATGAAGGAATTGATGTTTCCTTGAGGGTTAAATGAAAAAATGAAGATGATAGAGTAAGAAGAGTACCATCGGCTTTGAATAAGGTGAATTCTGGAATTTTGTTTGCTTATAAAACAGACAAAACATCAGACGCATAGAAAATTGAAACCCCGATCGGGGCCTGGGAACCCCGATCGAGGTTTGGCCCCTGTAAGTTCCTGATTAATTTCGCGTTTGTAGTATTAGTTTCCCCAAACGGATTTCCGTGCTTGGGGATGCATGAATTTCCTCATCGACTCTTCGTGTGTTCATTTTTCACCTAAAAATCAAAATTAAACATCGTCAAGTCTAGTTAAGTCTAAAAAACGAGAAATTACGGAAAATAAGAAAATAAAATTAAAGCAAATAAAAGCTTGGGTTGCCTCCCAAGAAGCGCTAGTTTAACGTCCCGCACGACGTATGAAGCTCGAGTCGGTTCAAGCGTCCATGCGAACTCCCTCGATTATCCCAACGATCGCATTCTCATGGTAGACCTTCAAACGATGGCCATTGACTTTGAATTTTTCGCCACTAGTGGTCATCACTTCAACGGAACCAAACTTGCTGATATTTGTGACGGTATATGGACCGGACCACCGCGATCGTAATTTTCCCGGAAATAGCTTGAGGCAGGAATTAAAAAGTAACACCTTATCACCGATTTGAAACTCCTTCTTCAAAATCCTCTTATCATGCCATCTCTTTTTTCTCTCTTTGTAAAGACGGGAGCTCTCATAAGCTAGTAAACGGAACTCATCAAGTGCATTCAATTGTAACATCCGCTTTTCACCACTCAACTTGGAATCGATGTTGAGTTCCTTGATTGCCCAATAAGCTTTATGTTCCATCTTAACGGGGATATGGCACGCCTTTCCATAGACCAACCTATACGGTGAAGTACCAATAGGTGTATTATATGCGGTACGGTAGGCTCACAAGGTATCATCAAGCTTCATACTCCAATCCTTTCGTGACTTGGCAACAACTTTCTCGAGTATGGATTTGAGCTCACGGTTAGAAACCTCCACTTGGCCACTAGTTTGTGGATGATAAGACAAGCCTCTTCTATGATAGACCTCATATTTCTCCAATAAGGTATCAAGTTGTTTCTCACCAAAGTGAGTACCACGGTCACTAATGACCGCTCTTGGGATCCCAAACCTCGGAAATATGATCTTCTTGAATAAGTTAACCACGGCGCGAGCATCGTTCGTTGGAGTAGCTATTGCCTCGACCCATTTAGAGACATAATCAACGGCAACCAAAATATACCGATTCCCTTTTGAGGAAGGAAACGGTCCTTGATAATCAATCCCCCAAACATCGAATACCTCCACTTCCAAGATACCATTTAAAAGCATCTCATGCCTCCTTCATATAGAACCCGTTCTTTGGCAAGCATCGCAAGCCGTAACGAAAGCTTTGGCATCTTGGAACATAGTTGGCCAATAGAAACCGGATTGCAACTCCTTTGCAACGGTCTTGGATGGTCCATGGTGACCACCATAAGGAGAAGAATGACATCCTTCTAGCACCCCTTTCACATCTCAATGTGGGATACATCTCCAAAAAAGCCCATCGGAGCAATGTTTGAATAGATATGGATCATCCCATAGGAAGAACTTTGCATCGTGTAGGAATTTCTTCCTTTGTTGATATGAAAGGCTAGGTGGCAATTCCTTTCCAACTAGAAAGTTGGTTATGTCGGCATACCAAGGAGTATTAGCTTCCAACATCATTAGAGCATCATCGGAGAAGGAATCATCAATAGGTATATCAATACTTCCATCATGAAACCTCAAGCGGGATAAGTGATCGGCCACAATATTTTCGGCCCCCTTCTTGTCTTTAATCTCAAGATCAAATTCTTGCAAGAGCAAGATCCATCGTATCAACCTCGGATTAGCTTCTTGTTTGGCTAGGATGCTTTAGAGCGGCATGATCTGTATGAACAATGACTTTGGAACAAATCAAGTAAGAGCAAAATTTGTCTAAGGCATAGACAATGTCAAGTAGCTCTTTCTCCGTGGTGGCATAGTTGATTTGAGCCGCATCCAAGGTTTTGCTAGCATAGTAGATAGCATGGAGAACCTTGTCCTTCCTTTGTCCTAGCACGGCACCTACCGCATAGTCACTAGCATCACACATGAGCTCAAATGGTAAGTTCCAATTCGGTGATTGGATGATAGGTGCGGAAATCAAAGCCTTCTTGATCCTAGTAAAAGACTCAAGACAATCATTAGTAAATACAAAGGGAGCATCTTTTAAAAGAAGCTCCGTAAGGGGTTTGGCAATCTTAGAAAAATCTTTAATAAAACGGCGGTAGAAACCCACATGGCCTAAGAAACGCCTTACTCCCTTGAAATTTACCAGTGGGGGTAGTTGTTCAACAACTTGGACCTTAGCACGATCCACTTCAATTCCTCTTTCCGAGACAATATGACCAAGTACCACCCCTTCATTGACCATGAAGTGGTACTTTTCCCAATTCAATACTAAGTCAACCTCTTCACAACGCTTCAAAACTTTAGACAAGTTAGCCAAAGAAGCATCAAATGAAGAACCATAAACACTAAAATCATCCATAAACACTTCCATAATAGACTCGATAAAGTCGGAGAAAATGCTTATCATGCAACGTTGGAAAGTGGCGGGGGCATTACAAAGACCACAAGGCATTCTATGGTAAGCAAAGGTACCATAGGAACAAGTAAACGTGGTCTTCTCTTGGTCATCCGGGTGAATGGGTATTTGAAAGAACCCGGAATATCCATCAAGATAGCAAAAATACTTATGACATGCCAACCGCTCCAACATTTGGTCAATAAAAGGTAAAGGGTAGTGATTTTTCTTGGTGGCCAAATTCAATCTCCTATAGTCAATACACATTCTCCAACCCGTTACAATCCTAGTCGGAATAAGTTCATTTTTATCATTTTCTACTACAGTGGTTCCTTCTTTCTTAGGAACCACTTGGACCGGACTCACCCATTTGGAATCGGAAATTGCATAAATAATTCCCGCATCTAACAATTTAATCACTTCCTTTTTAACCACTTCTTGCATGTTAGGATTTAGTCGTCTTTGACCTTGGACACATGGTTTATGATCTTCCTCTAGATGGATTCTATGCATGCAAACTCGGAGCTTATGCCCTTTAAATCATCTAGTTTATAGCCAATAACTTTCTTTTGAGATTTTAAAACATGAAGCAATGAAGACAATTGACTCTCACTCAAATTAGCACCAACAATTACCGGACACATTTTCTCATCATCTAGAAAAGCATACTTCAAATTAGAAGGGAGGGGTTTAAGTTCGGTTTTTTGTACCTCAAGGTCTTGAGGTGTAGAAACCAAACCTACAAAGTGTGAGCTCTCCTCCAATGATAACTCTTCTCCATCCAATTCATTCTCCAAAGCATCCATCTCCTCATTCCCAATCTCATTATCACCTGCAAATGATTCTAATAAAAAGAGTGCCTCAAATGGGTCTTTAACCAAAGACCGAGAGATAGAGTCATCTATTACAAGGTCAACAAAATCCAAAACATCAATAGAAAAGCAAGAATCTTCTAACATTGGACTCTTCATGGTATTATTAAAATTGTATGTGACCTTATCGTCACCGACTTCCAATGTAATTTTACCATTCTTGACATCAATTACCGCACCCGCGGTATGTAAAAAGGGTCTTCCTAAAATAATTGGGATTTGGGCATCCTCGGGCATGTCAAGAACAATAAAATCAACCGGAATAAAAAATTTACCAACTTTGACGGAAACATCCTCCAAAACTCCCAAAGGGCGTTTTATAGAACGATCCGCCATTTGCAACGTGACACTAGTACATTTCAAGACTCCCATATTAAGCTTAGCACAAATAGAGTAAGGAATGACACTTACGCTAGCACCATAACCACATAAAGCTTTATCAATTTGATAGGTACCAATTGTGCATTGAATGAAAAAACTATCGGGATCTTTTAACTTAGGAGGGGACTTATTTTGCAAAAAAGCACTACACTCGGCGGTGAAGGCTATAGTTTCTACCTCGTCAAAAGTCCTCTTATTAGTTAAAATGTCTTTCGTGAACTTAGTGTAAGACAAAATTTGAGTGATTAATTTGGTAAAAGGAACAGTTACCTAGAGATTCTTCACAACTTCCATGAATTTACCGAATTGAGTGTGCTTGTGATGCTTTGCCAACCTATGAGGGAAAGGCTCTTTGACTTTTTACGGCTCCTTTGTCTCAACAAACTTCTTTGGAGGAGCATCCTCCACATCTTTGACTTGCTCAACCACAATGGGATCATCCACCTTCTTTGGCATAACCTCGTCTTTCTCACCACTAGGGGAAACCTCCAACTCAACAAGCACCTCCTCATTGTCTTTGGGCATTGGTGGCTCATCATACTTCGTACCACTTCTCAAGGTGATTGCATTGAGAGTATCATGTGGTTGCTTACCTTGAGGTGGTAATTGACCCGTTCTTCTTTGAGAGCTAGAAGAGGCTAGTTGAGCCATTTGTTGTTCTAGCATTTTGATTGCGGAACCATGGCTTTGATCATTCTTTTGAAATTGAGCCAACATTTCAGTTTGGGTCTTAGCCAATTGCACTACCAAGAACTTGAGTTCTTGATAGCTTTGTTGGACATTTTGGGGTGGTGGAACTTGGGTTGGTTGGGAGTTTTGGATTGGTGGTCTTTGTTGGTAGTTTTGATTTTGTTAGCCCGGTGGAAAATTGAATCTTTGTTGTGGGACATAGGCATTTTGTTGAGCTTGAGGCACAAAATTTTGTTGGGGTTGAGGATTGAGCACATTGTTGTTTTTGTAGGACAAGTTGGGGTGGAATTTTGTGTTTGGGTTGTAAGTATTGGAAAAGGTACCCGGTGGATAAGAACTTTGTTTAAAAGTTTGAAAAGTACATACCTCTTCCATAGTAGCTTGGCATACATTGGAGAAATGACCCGCACCTCCACAACTTTTGCAAACAACAATTTGACTAGTAGAAGACACGGCATTGAGTTGATGAACCGCTTGTTGAGCCTCCAACTTTTCTTGGAGCAAAAGGATTTGGTTCTTCAAAATGCTAGTGTCGGCAACTCACTCTCCTCCTTGGATGGGTGCACTCCGAGAATTAACATATTGGGCATCGTGGATCGCCATGGATTCAATGGTGGCATGAGCAATATCCGTGTCAATTTCTTGAAAACGCCCATTGTTGGCGGAATCAAGAATTCTTTGGGATTCGGCACAACACCCATTGTAGAATGTTATGGCAAGGAACCAAGCATCCAACCCATAGTGTGGGCATTGCCTTTGGAGCTCCTTGTATCTCTCCCAAGCTTCATATAAACTCTCAAGAGCTTGTTGACGGAATCCCGTGGCTTGGCTCCTCAAAGTTTGAGTTTTCTCGGGTGGAAAAAACTTTTGATAGAAAGCAAGAGCCAATGTCTCCCAATTTGTTACTCTCATGGTGGTACGATCAAGGCTATTGATCCAAAGTTTTGCCTTGCCCTTCAAAGAGAAAGGGAAAAGTATTTCCCTAATTTGGGCTTGAGTGACACCCGTTTGGCGGATCATGGAGCAATAGCAATAGTCACAAAATTTTTGCACGTGCAAATTGGATCCTCCAAAGGACTTCCCCCAAATTGCTTCCTCTCCACAAGGGTAATGAAAGCTGGGTTGATCTCGAATTCCGGGGCGGTAATTTGAGTGGTGGTGATACCGGCAGAAAGCATAGCCGCGGTGGGCTTGGAATGATCGGAAAGTTTAACCATTCTCTTAGTTGGTGAAGGTGGTGGTGATGATGATGAACTAGAAACCTCCTTCTTTTCAAGATTTTCCAGATCGTCTAAGTAAGACTTTCTGGCACTTTCAACTTGCACGGGAGAAGAAGCGTCTTTCACTTCTTTCCAAAAGCGTCGTCTTCTACGAAAGGTTTTCTCGGGCTCAGAATCTGGTGAAAGTAATTCTTCCTCACGAGAAGACCTGGGCATAAGGCAACAATCTTCAAGAAAATTGTAAGTACGGTCTCAAGGAACAAGTGTTCCTAAAGACAAGAGAGAAAAATGATAGAAGTCTACAAATCAAAAACGAAATAAAACCGTGTCCCCGGTAATGGTGCCAAAATTTGATAGGCTATCGCACACCGTTGCAAAGATAACTTTCCCTAGACACAATTTAATGTAGTACGAGGGGTCGAACACAAGGAGACGGGAATTTCGCTATGAAATGCTATGAAAAGACTACTATCAAGGTCGGTTTAATGGTTTGGTTTGGTTTGATGTTTAGCAAAATATGATGTAAATTAAATAATATTAAAAGAGTTTAGGGAAGTCGGGTCACTCATGCAAATACGTAAATGCTCATGTTAAACATAGGAATTCTTAATATTGTTAATTTTTTAGGCTAAAGACACCCATCTCTCGATATTAGTGTCAACCTTAGGTCGAGTCCTAGAGAACTTTCGTTATGACTAGAGTCGTCCTACTACACATGCTTAGTCTAATCCGATTCCATGCCTCTCTGTAACACCCGGAAATGTACCCTATTTTTATAATGAAAATATTTTACGGACACTTTTCAGTGAATTTAAGTTTTAATTTAGAATTTAATGTTCCGAGTCGAATTTAGAATTTTCGAGTTCGTATTTGGAATTTCCGCGAGATTCCATGCGAATCCCGTCTTAAGGCGAGTTTGACTTTTATTGGCTTTTTCCTCATACATACTCATACTCCCTTAACCTATTTCTCATTTACACAAACACAAATTCAACCTTTCTTCTTCCTTAAGCAAAACCAAACCCTTGCCTCCATAATCTTTCCGATCTTAAAATCATCGTAGCTCATTCGTTCTTTGCTTAAATTCACGTAAGTTCGTCTTATTCTTCCCCTCTTACCTTCCTCTATCCGTATTGATATTAAAATCACCGTCTTTCTCGCTTTTCAAACTTTCCCTCTTTCTCAAGATGAATTTTATTCATCTTTTATGATCTATTTGTAGGTGGTGACCTCCAAGATCCCGACAAAGACTATTTGCTTATTGAAGAGGAGCTTGACGAGTAGTGAAGACGCTTAAAGGTAACGGTGAAGGGTTACTCGATATCATTTACGTGTTTTACATGCTTTATATGCTAGAATTCGTATTTAGAATACGATTAGAAGCTTAGGATTCATGTTATGGATGATGATTGTTGTTATTTGATGATTTTTGATGATGAATATTGATTTTTGATAGTTATTAGAAGTGAATTATGAGAATTGAAATGAATTGAGCAAGTGAAGAAGGTTCTCGGGTGGAGTTGTGTTCCTAGCTGGGTGACTGGCCGCCGGTCCCCTGACCGGCTGGGAATACATCAGAATGAACTTTGGAATTTTGGAATTTTTGGGTAGTGGTGTTCCTGGCCGGGTGCCCGGCCGCCGGCCCTCCGACCGGCCTGGAGCACACTGCTCTGTTTTCTATGATTTTTGGATTTTACCTTGTTGCGCGAGCCGGGGTACCGGTCGCCGGTCCCCTGACCGGCCGGCACTACGGCTGTATGTTTTTCCTATGATTTCTAAAACTCGTAATTTATTATAGTTCGCATGATTCGTTTATCATATAATTTTACGTAGTGACTTATAGTATTCATGTTTTGGATATATGATATTTCATTCGCTTGTATCACATGTTTTGTGATGGTTTTTGATAAGTCCCACTTTGAGTCGGTTTTTACAAATGTTACGGTTTGAGCACTATTTTCGTCTTGTGCTTTGTGTTCTCATTTCCTTGGCTACATCCACGTTCGTAAGGCTGGAATGTCGGAACGGGGATGTATCCTACTGCTTAATTGCATGTGTAGTGGGCATACGACGACGTTGTTGGGAGTTGAACGCATTGCGTTGATCGACCCGGCCGTCAAATGTTGTGTACTTGCGAGGTGGTGTTATTTGCATGTAGCGTACCGCTTGTTATGTGGCTCGAGCTCTTTTCCGCCTCTTTCGTGAATTGTTCTACCAAATTTGGGGTACTCGACGTCTTTGTATGATCGAGTCTTGGATGTGGAACGACTTACCACATGTCGAATCGGGTATATGTCTTATCCCGAGAGTCTGGCCAGGTTTAGACTAGGACCGTATTATTATCGTCGTCCTACCAGAGGAAATTAGTCTATATATACGAAATGGATTGATTCGTGTATGCGTTCAGGGAATGTTTTTCTCCCGTGGATGCCTGTTAATCATACTTGCCATGTACACGGTGCTAGTGCGTTTCATTTACCGTGAGAGAGGTCGTCATTGTATTGTTATGTGTGGATGGATGATTACATGATTGTTTATTCATGGTCATACCATGACTTGGCATGGTTTGTTTGTCGAGTCTCAATCTTATCAAACTTATACCGCTAACGGTGAGATGCAAGCCCTAGTGAGCGTATTCGGTTGCCTAAAAAAGTCTTCCCCGAGTCTTTGTATAACATGATGGATTCGGATTTGTATTCCATATGCTCTTATCATTATATATTGAATTGCCTATCTATCCTTATCGTATCTCACATGTATATCTTTATGTATGCATGATCTACTTGTGTGTTTCCTTCTATGTACGTTTAATGTGATATGGCTGGGAGAACCCGGAGTTACTCCCCACTGACTGTGACGTTCATGTTTTTCATGGATGAACAGGTTGCTTGATTTGGATGGCTTTTTGCTTGTGGTATTTTGGGTTCGGGTGTG
>JAIUZE010008419.1:0-13694 GCA_022085475.1 Heliosperma pusillum | reverse complement strand
GAAATCGACTATTGACTGTGCTAAGAAACTTATGCCTGTTTGTAGACGTATTGGTCTTTCATGTTTGTATGATTCTATGAGTTCTAGAAGGTGAGATGCAAGCCGGCTAGGATTGATAGAGTTGGGATTAACGGTTGTTAACTGATTCACATGATTACGTGTTGATTAGGGTTTGAGTGTATCAGTGCCATGTTACTTGGTAACCGCTGAGCCAGCATACCAGCTTCCCTACCTCGAGTTATATTTTATTATCGAATTCACATGATAGCTTTCATATGATAGGTTATATGTTAGTTAACTGTTTTATAGCATGAAAAGCATATCATATGTGTTAAGGTTTTGTATTCTATATATACATTGCTTTTATGTTTTTCATGTTTCATTAAACTCGACATTTCGTGGCTGGGAGAACTCGGAGGTACTCCCCACTGACTGTGGCTTCCGTGTTTATATTTAATGCGGTCGAACAGGTGGTGTTGCATATTTGGGGTACATGGACGAGCTAGCGAGCGAAGTATTTACCTTGGACCTATATTCGGTTCATAGTTTGTATATTATTATACACTGGTTTATTCCGTATTTATACGGGAGATATGTCTCCCGTCTTGTAGATTTATTTTGTATAATAGTATTTCCGTTTTGTAATGACCTTTTTATGTTATGACACCTTCGTTATGTATTATCATATTTCGTTTATGTATTTAAATAAATTTTTTTTCTTTCCGCAAATTTGAGGGTGTCACAACAGGCGTCGAACTTCCATCTCACCGCAGCGAGACAAATCCGGAACATTAATGTGCACATCTGTCACGTGGCGGGATAACCACGGGGGCGAACTCGGGGTGTGACCCGTCTTTCAACGGGATTACCAAACTATAGTAACCATAGTAACCATCGACAACAACCCCAATCTCCATCATTGTCACAACAGTGACCATCATCATCAATCACATATCAATAACCACAAATAACAATCAACAATCTCATGCCATCAATTAGCAATGCAAATACTGACTAGGAAAACCCTACCTTTTTGTAAATCTGCAGCAAATCACAATCATTCTATCAACAATCTTCTTTATGAATTCCTTCCCCTAAACATGCAATTAACATAATCAATACTAAACCTTGTTCCCCTTTCCCCTAATTCAATTAGGGTTATAACAATACACACAAATCACAAAGTATAGATACTTACCAATGCAATCAACAAAGTGGCGATAGATCGGATCTGGCACGAGATGATTGAGGATGTTCTTGAGGAATTAGAGGGAGTTTATGAGAAAAAACTAAGGTTTTGCTGTGAAACATAATGATAATTATGAAACCTATTCCCTCTTATTAATCCTTAATCAACTAACTGTCCGAAAAACCCTCGAAACCCGTCGTACTCGATCGAGTACAACATGTACTCGGTCGAGTACAACTTACTCGGTCGAGTACAACTTACTCGGTCGAGTGCACAAGAATAGAATGCTAAAATAGACGACAGACCAACCTACTCGGTCGCGTAGACTCTACTCGGCCGAGTACACTATCCACTTGGTCGAGTAAGCCTTACTCGGCCGAGTACAACACCCATAAATACGGAGTATTACAGTCACTTTATCAAAATAGGCATGTATGCTCCTAGACCTCTAAGTCTCGGTCGGTCAAAAGTAAAAGTTTATACCCTTAAACCAACTTTGCCAGGTGAATATGAACTTTCTAAACAAGGTGCAATAGAGTAGTCCTGATCCAAAGGTCAAGAGACTAAAGGAAGTTGATGTGAGCAAAGTGCTACAAACCTTGGCATAGTGGGACATCGCGTCTTTCCCATCACAAAGACGGGAGGGCGGCCTAGGAAAAGACTAACGGGTTTATGCATGCCTCGTTTTACTACGAGTATCCTTTTACTAGCCATTACTTTCTTTTAAAGTCTCACCTTCTAGGAAAGAATGATAGAAACAATGTGTAACCTAGTATTTCTTCCCCAGCGGAGTCACCAAACCGTGGACACCTCCCTGGTATCACTTCACATAGATCTGATAGAGCATATCGACCCGTGGTTTAACCAGAATCGAATGAATGTTGAATATGAGTCGTCACCAATTTTTATGGGTACTTGGAACCGTGCAAATCCACTTTATACCTTATATCGAAACACACAAAGCAAATAGATTTGCAGTGATTAAAGTTGAAAGATTTTTACCTTAAATCATTCGATTTAATGTCTCTCGTCACCTATTGGATTCGGACATCCAAAAACCAATATGTAACACCCGCAAATGTATCCTATTTTTATAGTAAAAATATTTTACGGATACTTTTCAGCGAAATTTAGTTTTAGTTTAGAATTAAATTTTTCCGTGTCTAGTTTATAATTTCCGAGTTCGTTTTCGGACTTTACGCGAGATTTTGAGTAAGTTACGTCTTTAGACGTTTTTGGGCCTTTCTCATGATTTTCCACTTACTCCCTCATACTCCCCTTAAACCTAAACTCCCTCACATTCAACTTCTCCTTCTTCCTCACCAAGTAACCACCAAAACCTTAACCTCCATATTTGATCAAGCTTATTATCGTCACTACTCCTTCATTACTCGCTCAAATTCACTAAAGCTCGTCTTAATCTTTCCCTCTTATCGTCCTCTATATTAATTGGTAATAAAATTACCGTCTTTCCCGCTTTTCATTTTATCCGTCTTTCTCAAAGGTGAATTATATTCATCTTTTGTTGTCTAATTGTAGGTGGTGACCTCCAAGACCTCGACAAGGACTAGTACTTAGTAGAGGAGGACATTGACAAGGATTGAAGTCGCAAAAAGGTAACGGTGAAGGGTTACTCGATATCATTACGTATTTTAATGTGTTTTCTATGTTAGTAATCGTATTTGGAATAGGATTAGTATTCATAGAACTTGTGTTGTTGATGATTGTTGATGATAATTAATGATTATTGATAGTTGATAGTAGTTATTTATGATAATTGAAAATGGATGAACTTGTGTTGTTGTTCTCGGGTGAACTGTTGTTCCCAGCCAGGTGACCGGCCGCCGGTCTGCTGACCGGCTGGGAACGCAGCAGAATGAAAGTTGTTATTTGATGTTGTGTTGTTCCCAGCCGGGTGCCCGGCCGCCGGTCCCCCTGACCGGCTGGGAACTCGCTGTATTTTTATGGATTTTGGTTTGTGCATGAGGCGTGATGCGTGTCGTTATACACCAAAAATAAAATCGTAAGTCTACTAACTAAGAAGATAGCGGAAGTAGGGTCGATCTCCACAGGGAGGAAAAATAACTAACTGTAATCTAAATCTGCCAGTCACAAACTAGGTGTTTTGAAAAGGTTTTAACTAAACTAAATAAGATTTAAAGGAAGAGAAATAAAGGTAGAAATTAATATGAAATGAATCAGATAAAGGAAGAATATGCTAGGATTCGGTCCACTGCAATATCGGCATCTATGAGTCAACTAAGTCAGTCAATCTATCAATGAGAAGGGCAATGGTTTTCTCCTCTCGGTCTCAAACCACCCTATGGATTTTCCTAATTAACTCTCGTCCTCTTAGGAGTCACCTATAAATTCTAAGCAAGCCTTCCCTTCCAATCTCTCGATCCAGGTCGGGGTTAACTACCTAGCTAGTCTCCTGCGTGCACTCATTCGACTAACCTCAATTAAATTGCTTAGATCGATTCTCATATTCAAGACTAACTAAAATACTCTATCCTATCATGCCTCTACTACAGTTTCCCTCATCCCAACATACAAGAGAATTAGCTACTCATGCTATTAACGATGCTAACAATAAAGACGATTGAATATATAACGTTGGACATAATAAAATCGTAATTAACAAGCATGAACAATAACAACGCAGCAGTTACGAGAAGTAAAACATTAATTAAAACAAGGGTAAAAATAAAAGAGAGAAAAGAGTTTACAATCTTAGCAATCCGGCGTAAAGAACAAATCCACGTCGATAAAACCGAATGTAAACTAAAGATTCAAAAGTTCAGAAACTAATGTTGAAAGATTAATGTCTGCTGATTAATGATGATAACTGAATGCTAATTCGCGATAATCCCTAATGACGTAAATAAGAGTCTTATATAATGCATAACATGACTCTAAACCCTACAAAATGGTAATGAAAGTACAAAGTAGCCAAATAGGGGCATATAGTGACGTAATACCACTTAAAAGACATAGAAATGTGTGCATAGATGGACTAAAAAGTCTATATAAAATACACGCATCAAGGCGCCAGCCGGGTGCCCGGCCGCCGGTCCACTTGACCGGCTGGCACCCTGCTGGAGTTATTTTCTTATTCTTTCTTAAATCTTAATTTATAATAGTTTGCATGGTTCGTTTATCGTATAAATTTACGTAATGACTTTAAATATTAATGTTTCGAATATATGATATTCCATTCGCTTGTATCGCATGTTTTGTGACGGTTTTTCATATATCCCACTTTTGAGTCGGTTTTACACATGTTATGGTTTGAGCACTATTTGTTATGTGCTTTGTACTCTCATTCCCTTGGCTACCTCCACATTCGTAAGGCTGGAATGTCCGAACAAGGAGTGTATCCTTACTGCTTAGTTGCATGTGTTAGTGGGCATATGACGACGTTGTTGGGACGCGAACGCTTTGCGTTGATCGACCCGGCCGTCAAATGTTGTATACTTGCGAGGTGGTGTCATTGCATGTAGCGTACTGCTTGTTATGATGCTTGTGCTCTTTTCCGCCTCTTTCGTGAAGGTTGATCGAATTTGGGGTACTCGGCGTCTATGATTGACCGAGTCTTGGATGCGAAATGTTTATCGCATGTCGAATCGGAAAATGTGATTCCGAGAGTCTGGCCAGGTTTAGACTAGGACCGGATATTTATATCGTCGTTCTACCAGGATGAAATTAGTCTACATATACGAAATGTTTGAATCGTGTATGCGTTCAGGGAAATGTTTATCCCGTGGATGCGATTTTAATCATACTTGCCATGTACACGGTGCTAGTGCGTGTCATTTACTGTGAGAGATGTTGTCAAGGTATTGTACGTTTGAATGGATGATTATATGATTGATTAGTCGTGATCTTTGGATGACTTGGCATGGTATGTTTGTCGAGTCTCAATCTCATCAAACTTATGCCGCTAACGGTGAGATGCAAGCCCTAGTGAGTGTATGGTTGTCTAAGAGTATCATCCCCGAGTCTATCTATAATATGATGGTTACGGTTTTGTACTTCTTGTACTTATATCTTCATATATATTGAATTGCCTGTTTATCCTTCTCGTATTTCACATGTATATTTATATATGCATGCTTCCACTTTCGTATTACCGTTTAAGTATGTTTATTGTGATATGGCTGGGAGAACCCGGAGTTACTCCCCACTTACCGTGGCGTTCATGTTTTTCATGGATGAACAGGTTGCTTGATTGGATGGCTTTTTGCTTTTGGTATTTTGGGTTCGGGTGTGAGCTAGCGGGCGTTGGCCTGGATGAATCACCTCTAGACGTTTTTTAGCTAGTTTGTTAATCACTTTGATATTCGATAACTTTTTGAGAGACTTTGTCTCTTAGTAGTATATTCTACTTTGGTTTGTAATTATTTGATATTCCTCGTATTTTTATCTTAGCATGTAAAAAGTTTTAAAAACACCGTATTTTCTGCTATATAAATCACATGCTCGTTATGTTTTATTTCCGCATTCGCGAGGGTTGTCACAAATAGATTTTGATCAAGGGGTGAAGGTACGTATTGGAAAGCCCATTAATAGGACACCTATTGTGACAACCCTCGCGATAGCAGAAACAAAACATAAAAAGCATGCAATTTATATAGCGGAAAATACAATATTTTTGAAACTTTTTACATGCCAAAAGAAGAGTACAAGGAATGTTGAATAAATACAAGCTTAAAGTATAACAATACTACAAAGAGACGTAGTCTCTCAAAACGTGGTCAAAGATAAAGTTGTTTAGAAACTAGCTAAGAACGTCTATGGGTGAATCGTCAAGGCCAACGCCCGCTAGCTCATACCCGAACCCAAAAACAAGCAAAATCCATCCGAGCAACCTGTTCATCCATGAAAACATGACTGCCACAGTCAGTGGGGGGGGGGGGGGGGTAACTCCGATTTCTCCCAGCCATATCACAAATAACATACTTAAACGGTAATAAACAAGTAGAAGCATACATATATATATACATGTGAATTACGAGAAGTATAAAGAATCATTTCAATATATATAAAGATATAGGCGTACCAGGTACAAAACTATAAGCATCAGATTATAGACAAACTCGGGGAAGACACCCTTAGGCAACTATATACTCACTAGGGCTTGCATCTCACCGTTAGCGGCATATACTTGATAAGATAAAGACTCGACATATAAGCCACGCCAACGTTCACAAATAATCAACATATAAACATCCATCCAAACATACGAATATGGTAACATAATCTCTCACGGTTAATGACCCGCACTAGCACCATGTACATAACAAGTATGATCAATACACGTCCACGGGATAAACATTTCCCTGAACCATACACGATTAACATTTCGTATATGCAGACCCTCATTTCCTCCCGGTAGAACGATGATAATAATCCGGTCCTAGTCTAAACCTGGCCAGACTCTCGGAATAAACATGTTCCGATTCGACATGCGATACACATTTCGCATCCAAGACTCGGTCAAACACAAAAGCCGAGTACCCCAAATTTGGTCAACCTTCACAAAAGAGGCGGAAAGAGCACAAGCATCATAAACAAGCGGTACGCTACTTGCAATGACACCAACTTGCAAAGATTTGGCATTTGACGGCCGGGTCGATCAACGCATAGTGTTCGCCTCCCAACAACGTCGTCATATCTCCACTAAAACATGCATACAAGCATTAGGGATACATCTCCTCGTTCCGACATTCCAGTCTAACGAGCGAGGAGGTATAGTCGGGGAATGAGAGTTCATAGCACTTAACGATTAGTGCTCAAATCAAAACATAGGTAAAACCGACTCAAAGAGGGACGTATCAAAAACCGTCACAAAACATGTGATATAAGCGAATGGAATACCGTATATTCTAAACATGAATAGTTAATGCTATTACGTAAATTTATACGATAAACAAACCATACAAACTATTATAAATGAATGTATAAGAAAAGAAATAAAGATAAGCTTAGAGGGGTGCCAGCCGGTCAAGGGACCGGCCGCCGGCTACCCGGGTGGCACTTCAGCAACAAACGAAAAACATTCAAAATACAGGGGAGTCCCAGCCGGTCAGGGGGACCGGCAGACGGCTACCCGGCTGGGAACAACACAACACCAAAAACACACGAAATGCAAACTTTGCTTCTGCCGCGTTCCCAGCCGGTCGGCCGGCTGGGACTACATTCACCCGTGACTACCATACTTCAACATTAATCTTCAACAATCATCAATAACTATCATCAACTATCAACAATCATCAACAATCCTTATCCAACACAAATTCCATAGCTACACAATCAATTCCAACATAAATCCTAACATCAAACTATATTGAGTATCTAATAATTATCACTAAATATTTGGTAAACATCAAGTAATGCATTTAAAACACGTATTGATATCGAGTAACCCTTCACCGTTACCTTTTTGCTTCTTCAATCGATTTCTAAGTCTTCCTCCACTAGATAGTAATCCTTATCGGGGTCTTGAAGGTCTCCACCTATACAAAGACAACAAAAGATGAATATAATTCACCTTTGAGAAAGACGGATAAATTGAAAATGAGAAAGACGGTAATTTTATTACCACTAAAGGTAGAGGACGATAAGAGAGGAAGATTATGATGAAAATTAGAGGATTAGAGTGAGTAATGAAGGAGTAGTGAGGAGCTTGAGTTTGATTGAAAATGGTGTTAGGGTTTGGGTGGTTTGTATGAGGAAGAAGAGGTGAGTGAAGAGGATGAGTGGAAAAATGAGTATATAAGGTGACTGGAAAAATGTGGGGAAAAAGCCCAAAAGCGGCTTAAGGCGTAACCCACACGGAATTTCGAGTAGAGTCCGAATACGAACTCGGATTTGCTAAATTGGACACGGGAAACTAAGTTCTAGACTAAATTTAAAATTACGCTAAAAAGTATCCGTATAATATTTTTAAGATACAAATAGGGTATATTTGCGGGTGTTACAATCATCCCACCTTTTAAAAAGTTTCGTCCTCGAAACTTGAGAGTAGAAAACAAAAGTATCAAAGACAAGAATCGGTTTTCATAATCAACACAAAAGCTTTTACAAGGGAAACATTTATGAAACGAGATTCTTCTCGAAAATGGTTTAAGGAGATTATTTTTCATAAGTGCGAAACTTTATTTACGGATCACAAGAGTGTCCGTCGCGAACGAGAACTCTAGTTATCCAAATCAAATCAATGTCGAAATACTGAAATTGAAATTCAAAACAAACGTTAGTAAGTGCAGGACTAGTCACCAGACATCTCTATTAACAAGCCCAAACATCCAACCAACGCAAAATCAAAATATAAAAGCAAAAGAAATCCATTTTCTCCAAAAAGAGAGTACACAATCCATCCTTAGACTTCTTTGAAAAGTTAAATTTGGAATACAATATGGAAATTTGAAGGTTTTCTCAATAATAGAATCAAAACAACAAGACATACCACGTACATAGAGCGACTCGAACTTCAAAATCACCAATCTCGATACTAAGAGGTACGTCCAACAAGCAAAATGGACCAAAAAGGGGAAGGATTGAAAAGTAGCAACTTGAGCAAGGGTCAATTCGAGGGAAAAGAGAGGGATGTACTCCAAACCTATCTCTCATCCATGATAATTCAAAGGTCGCTCGTAACTCAACTTCACCAACTTCACGAATAAACTAGTCCTCAAGAGAATGTAATTTACCCAAGTTACACCTCAACATTTGCAATCAATAGATTCCTACTAAAATCTTTCATAACCACGAGACCTCAAGTCACCAACCTAACCATTCAAACCTAATTAGCATCGACTAAGGTCCATAGTTTGTAATCTGCAGGAGAAGTCCTTTAACTTACTATAGTATCCTTAGATTAATCATACTTTATCTGAAACCACTAACCAATGAAATCCCATCTTAGGGGACCATATCTACTAACAACCACAAGGTGAACTGTCCTTAGCAAAAAATCCTTTGATCCAATTTATTCCAAAACTCATTATCCTAAATTTACAATGGACTTCTCGTCGTCAAAAGTCAAATTACAATACCTCAAGAAAGGTCAGGTACTAATCCTAAATCACTTATATTTTGCTAAACATACGGCAATACAACCATAATCAGATTATTTAGTTCAATAAAACTTAAAATGCAACGGTCTTCGCTTATGAAAATATTCCTCAAGTTTGGTCACCAAAACCAAATTCCACAAAGTAATTATTCCTGTTAGGGTCCAACATTTAAAGACAATAAATTCCCAAATAACCTTTAGAGCAATCACTATACTTCTTTACAACAACAAACTATCCTTACGCTTAGTTCGATCCTCAAAATGATATTGCGACATCAAGTTTCAAAGTCTAAAACCACCAAGAGAGGTTCAACCTAAGTTTATCATCAATTCCTTATAATCAACTAAACATGAAACTAGCTCAATAGGGCGGGTAGATACCATATTTGAAACATCTTCAAAACACACCTACTAACTCATTACATTAGCTAATAAGAAAACTATTTCGCAAGAGAATAGGGAAGGCGAACATGATACAAGGAACGCCAGGAGGCATCGTCAAACGACTACGATAAGATGGAAAAAGACGTAGGCGGAAAAAGAAGGCGAGGTTGATCTAAGGAAGTGAACCTACCAGTCACGATCTCCGGGTGAGCATCGGCTTCGGCTCGGCTGAGTACATAGATGGATCCTTTAGCTTTTGCACCGGGTGTGGGAGTCTGACGATCATGGCACTCACAAAAGCGGTGACCGGACTTCTTGCAGAAAAAGCAAAAGAGGGGCTTATCATAACATCCAACTCCGGGGTGAACGGGTTTCCTACAACCATCACAAATTCGTCCTTGAGCTTGAGTTTGAGGGGGAGCATTGAAACGCCTCTTATTAGCATAGGCATTAGAAGAAGATGGAGTGAAAGATATTTTGTTATGGAAGTTTGACCTAGGATTGAAAGAGGGGAAATGAGGGGGATTCTTCATCTTCGCTTCATCTCAAATGGTCTTCATGGAGTTTTCGGCCTAAACGACATCGTCATACAACTCTCCGAAAGAAGTAGAGCTCCTCCTTACCTTACTTTGAAGCAAGACACTAAGCTTATTACGATAGTAAAAAGCTCGGTCTTCATCATCCTTGATGAGTATTGGTGCAAAGTGTGCAAGCTTGATGAATTGAGTGGTGAAGTCTTGAGCCGTCAAGTCACCTTGTTTGAAATCGATGAATTCTTGGAGTCTCTGTTGCTTGAGCTCTTGAGCCGTCAAGTACCATGCTATTAATACAAATTATTTACAACTTTTTTTTTTTAAAATTCTAATGTCTAATGAGTAAGATTAATCATCTAATTATCACATGGTTATACAAAGTAATGTTCAATAAAGAAGGAACTTAGTCCAATCTTTAAATCGAGACACACACTAACTTTCTATTCTTGATAATTTAATATCATTGTCAAATTAATCTATATTACGATTTAGTTATTAATTTAATTCAAGTTAAATAAAATAGGCTAGAAGTTATGTTGTAAAAACAACATATAGAGTGAGGCAAATAAAGAGAATGTTTCGATCAATTTAATAAATTCACCACTATTGATTGTATGAATATGTAAACGAGCGAGACAATCGATCACTTCAGAGGAATTAGCCTTTTAAACTCGAGTCAACGCGGATATTCAAAAGGGTACTTTAACTCAGACCAATGTTAAAACTAAGTTTCTTTAGTTAGTAAGACAAATATTAGTGTACTATAAATAAATGTTTTTATGTTAGATGCATAAAACTAAAATTTGTAAAGATAATTTAAATCACAAACAAACAAGCCGTGTTAGTCGTTAGTAAAAGAAATAAAATGAAAGGAAGGGTACGTCTACGACGAGAAATGTAAATTTCGAACGAGAAAGGGTACGTCTACGACGATTTTTGTTTCGAAATAAGCAAACATGTAGGATTTGCAAAAGCGGCTTTGAAATCGACTTTGTGATTTCGTTTCTCGATAGATTTTCAATCCGAAACATGTTGGAAAGGTGGTAATGTGTAGTTTATGTTTATGCTTAGAGTTGGGTTTTGTTGTGGCCTTAGGTGTACGTAAAATGGCTCAAAAGAGGATTGTTGTGCGCGCAGAACAGTGCAGTTCTGTGCTTTGTTTCGAGGCGGTTTTGAGGTCTGTGTTAGGTATTTTTTTGGATGGAATTTCCTTGTTATTGGTAGTATGTTGTAGGTAGGTGATAAGGGTTTTAAATACGTGTGTAGTGGTGCTTTTATTGAGGCGTTTTGAGGGGTAGAAGTAGGGTTTGAAGAGGAGGAAGGCAGTCGGGCTACTGCTGCATTTTTGGGTTCTTTGTACGGTTTAGAAGGAGTTTTCTTGGTGGGTTAGGCACGACTAGGTGGGTAGGATAGTCGGGTATCAGTTATAGTTAATGGGTATGGGGTTTTGATTAGTTTTGAAAGTATTGGGGATCGAAACAAAGCTGTTGAAACAGGGGGTCCGGATTGCGACACGCTAATTTGGATTGGTTTTTTTTGGGTGGGTTAGGATTATCGTACGGGCACAAAATTTGGTAGGATGGTAGTTGGGAATATGGGCTATATGGTGGATATTTTAGTTGTTGTGTGTAATGGGGTTAGCAAGAAGGGCTGAAAAACCGTCGCAAAATCGAGTGAAAAATCTCTTTTAAAACTTAGTTTTAAATGAAACGTAAAACGATAAATGAAACTTAATATTGAATTTTCAAGGTGGGCATAATAAACTGAATTAAGAAATTATTTAAAAATCGTAACTTTAATTCATTTCAAGTTTAATTTAAAATGAACGCAAACAATTAATAGACGAAACTTGAAACTGACTTAATAAGTAAAACCTTTCGGGTTAAAATAAACTAAAAATATATTTTATTAAAAAATAACCCAATTTTTTTTAAGTAACTTGAAATAAATCATTTAAAATTTATTTTAACGAAACAAAATCAATTAAAACTTATTTTTTTTTATCATAAAACGAATCTCCATTAATTGACGGTGTTGAGACAATATTACATATTTTCCTATCATCATCTGGTGTTTGGCGGAAGTCTTATAAATTCCGATATCAACAGATAAGGTTATTTACTCATGTTTTAACCTTAATACGGATAATGCTGTTTTAAATGAGAATTTATGATATTGGGGTTAACATTGAACAAGGTGGAATAGAGATAAGACATGTAAGAAGGGGATAATATGACGTCTTAGTCTTGTGCAATCAAATCCTAATTTATTTATGCCAAGCAGAACCCAGAAACATAAACTTCAATCCGAGTATGTTTCCTGATAATGGTCTTAAACGACCAATTTCTTTGGAATTTTTACTTCATTTTAGATAGTTATCTTATTAGCAGGAAACAGAGTCTTAGCCATCGAGGCTTGAACATAAGAATATCCCATTCATTTCATGCTATTTCATTCAATTTCTAACATGTGAATTATTAATTCATACGAAAACCCGCTTGACTTAAAGGATATAAAATTAAACTACAATCACGTATTATAATTTCTAACATGTGAGAAATAATAATACAGTGAAAACCTTTTTAATTAAATATTTTACTTATTAAAATTTCCCACTTGTTAAATATTACAAAACACGATAAAATAACAATACTCAAAAACCGTCACAAGTCCAAGGGGACCCACGGTTCATTTTGGACCGGTTTTGGTCATCATTTCCCAAAACCGTTTCTTAATATTTCCCGCATGCTTAACATATTTAAAACCCGTCAAAACAACAACAAAACAATCAAGTATCGACACAAACCACAAGGACCAAACACGGACCAACCAGACCGGGCTGGACCGGGTCTGAACCGGCCTGAACCGGCCTGGTTTGGCCCGGTTTTCCAGCCACCTAAACAGCCCATAACCGGCCAACCCCAACAACAATTCTAAATTATTTCTAACATGTTTTTAATTAACAAACAACCATTTTAACAATCATCATACAAAAATCATGATTATAGACAAATCATTCAAATATGCCAAGAACACAAAACATGTCATAAAAATTCCATACAACATACAAATCATTACTACTTATCATGTTATTACCAACAATCATAAATAACAATAATATGAACCAAAAACAAAAGGTATGAACCAAAAACAAAAGCTATGTAACATTAATTCGTCGAGTAACTCGGAATCGTTACCTTAGCAAGAAAATCAATTAGCACCCAAAATAAGAACTAAAGAAAAATAAGAAACCCGTCTTCTAGTCTTCTACTAAAATATACGAGTCACCAAACTCGTCTTCAAAATCTTCTCCTATAAGAAATGACAAGAATAACTTTATTAGAACTAAAACTTGATTTTCCATAATTAAAGTGTTGAAAAACGATTTTGTCGGAATTGGAAATAAAACGTACTTGAAGATGGAAAGCGAAGAGGAGATTCTAGAAATATAAGTTAGGACGGATTTAATTAAGAAATGAAGGTTTTATGATGATTTTGCTCAAGAACG
>JAIUZE010008417.1:0-16852 GCA_022085475.1 Heliosperma pusillum | reverse complement strand
AAACAAAGATTAACCCTCATTAAAACCCGTTATCCCCCACTAACCCTAGATTAATCACTACTCACTAATTAACATTAGGATTATGGAGGAATAAGATATAAAACTAAGACAAGACATAAGATAAGAAGGAAACAAAACATGTAATGAAATGACAAGATTAGCAAGTATATGAAAAGGGATTAAGAAGATATACCAACTAATTAAGGCAAAAGATGAACAATAAAAGAGGAAATCTTGAATAAAGGAGAAGATTTTGTCACCAATCTTCAAGTAACAAACCAAGAAATCCAATTACATGATTAAATCTAAGCTAATTAAAGAGTAATTGAGAAAAGATTAAACTAATTAGGAGGACTAATCTAATCTAATCTAACTAATTATGAGTCTAGGGTTTCGTGCCCTTTAATTACATAAGAGGGTCTATATATAGGTTTACAAAATGAAGGAAAGATGGGCCTCGAGAAGCTTCATGGACTGGCAAAGTCACGACCGTGAAATGGGTTTCACGGTCGTGAAACACGTCTCACGACCGTGAAACTCCAAGTCACGGTCGTGAAGGAATTGGCAGAGCAAGGTCATGTTTCACGGACAAGTCACGACCGTGAAGTGCATTTCACGACCGTGACTGATGTTTCACGACCGTGAAATGAGTTTCACGGCCGTGAAACCAAATCCACGAAAATCCTTGTTTTTGGTAAAGCATCTCACGACCGTGAGATGCATTTCACGACCGTGAGATGCTCATTCCCCTTCTTCCTTCGCTTGACTTTGTTGTTTCCTTCTCGGTTTCGCTTGCCTTGACTCGGGAGGGCTTTGGCGCGTCGTGTAGGGCCCCCAAGGGTATGTGGGGCCCCTAAGGTATGCCGTGGGTCCTCCGAATGATTCACCTTCTTCTTTGTTGCTAAAAAGTAGGTAGAAATCGCCTCAATTGACGGTTTTCCTACAAAAACACGATAAAAGCGAGAAATATGCTAGAAGAAGGTAAAACACGTAGAAACGCTCTTAGGGGGCGTTAAAGGCAAGCAAAACGAGACAAAAAAGGGTGAAAATGTAGGGTGAAATGACACTATATCAAATCTCCCCAAACCAAACCCTTACTCGTCCCGAGTAAGGATGAACAATAGTCAAGACCCTTAATTAACTACTCTAAACCTAACTGATACAAGGCAATTAACGGGCCTTCCTTCGTCCCTTCAACTCACAACAAGGTATCCATGAGGTAGGACACCTTCTTGCAAGGCAAGTGGGGTCTTGCCAAAACTTCGATGCATTCTAGGCAATAAAGCACACAAAACGAATGAGAATGCATCTACAAAAGCAAATGGCAACATGCCTCATCCATGCGCCGGGATTCATCTAAAATGGAAAAATCTCAAGCATGCAAATTCCTATGTAATTACTAGTTTTACAAAGAACTAGGCCTAGAAAGATAGAAATAAATCACCTCTTTATTGTTTAAAATTAGTATATTCGTTCACGTTTACTAGAAAACTTTGTCAAGGGTGAAAAAGCGGGATGGAAAGTGAGGGCCCCATGGTGTTAAAAGACACTGTAGGATCGGAATTCCGCCTCTCACCTAAGTGAAAGGAAGGGTCGTCCCCTCTTAGCCATGCAACGTAGGAGTAATCATCAAAAAGGTAAGGAAACGAGATGTTTGAGTTCTTATTTTGTTTTTTTTTCTTTTCTTTTTTTTTCTCTTTCTTTTTGTTTTTTTGATTTTTTTGGTGCTTGATTTGAGTGCCTTTTGAGAGCAAGGTAGTCTAGCGAAAGGTGTGCGGCGGAGACCAATAATAGGCAAATTCTCGCCGTAGCGACATCGAGAGCGACCCCATATGTATTGAGGGTACTCTAGAAGAGCCTAGAAGTCTCCATATGCACTCCCTAAGCTAGGACTAAGGCAAAAATGTGCAAAATTTCAAGCTTTTCTTTTTTATTATGTTTGAACTCAATTTTTGGACTTTTGATGGAAAAATTTCCTTTTTTGTCAAATGTAGTGAAATGTGATGATTGAACAATTACATGGCCTCGAGAGTCACCTAGGAAAGCGTTCACCAAGGAATTTTCATACCATGGGGATGGTCAAGAT
Organism: Heliosperma pusillum; assembly: GCA_022085475.1. NCBI lineage: Eukaryota > Viridiplantae > Streptophyta > Magnoliopsida > Caryophyllales > Caryophyllaceae > Heliosperma > Heliosperma pusillum. Next base: position 14,766 of record JAIUZE010008417.1, on the reverse strand, counting down.
GATAAATGCAAGCCCTTGACTAGGCTCTAGGAAACGGTACGAAAATTATACTAAAAATGCACATTAGAAGGTGTTTCAAAATCTATTTTAATAGGCAAAGTGCTAAGCAAAAAGAGTATCTACAAGGGTCTATTCAAGCTTGTTCAATTTCCAAATTAGGCATTCCAAAAAGTTCTCCTAAATGCAACTATATGCCATGATCTAAAATTAAGCAACATATATACAAACTAATGCAAATGCTCTAGTGAACTACGTGACAATTAATCTAATGAAACCCCCTAACAGCACATAAGTCACACAACCGCCAATTCATCAAAATCAACATCGCAATCATCAACCATTCCTCCAAACTCCTCATGTGATAAGAAGTAAAGAAAGAAAGAAGGGGAAGAAATAAGAACGATCATACCATGGCAGTCTTCTTAATCCCTTCTATAAGTCTCTTGAGCGATGTGTGGCGGACCTATGTATGGCGGTTAGAAGAAAAAGCAATGCAAATATATACAAAGCAAGGTATAAACAAGCTAATTTTTAGGATTTTTCAAATTTTTCAATTTTTTTGAATTTTTGAATGATTTTAAATGCAAAATAAAACATGTTTTTGGATTTTTTTTTTTCATAAAAAAATGAAAATAAAAACTATGAAAATAGTTTCCCATCCCCCACATTGGAACAAACATTGTCCTCAATGTATGAAATAGGATTATTGAAAGTAAAAGAAATACATGTTTTTAGGTTTTTTGAATATTTTCTAAAAGGAAAAGAACATGTTTTTGGATTTTTTTTATATTTTGAAAAAAAATAAAAACTTGTTTTTGGGATTTTTGATTTTTTTGATGAATATTCACAATATGAACAATATATACAAGACGGTTAGTTATGCAAATGAACTAATCTATATGAAATGCATGAACTAAATAATAATCCTAAAACTAAATGCAAAATGATATAATACAAGTGCATGATCTAAGTAAATGCAAACTAAACTATATGCTAATCTAGAGTCTCGTTGTGGTGGTAAGGTGCATAAATGCAAGCCCCTCATGGGGGTACCTCCCACAAGAAAGTCTAGTGTGCCATATCGGAGTCTCGTCGTGGCGGTAAAATGCATAAATGCACGCCCCTCATGGGGGTACCAACCACGGGAAAGTCTAAAAATGACACCTAACTACGTGATGCATGAAATAGCTAAATGCAATGTTGTTTGTCAATTTGGATTTTTCATGGGGAGCAAAATATTGGTGTCCGATGGGGTGGACACCCGCCTCCAATGTTGCCGATGCCAACCAACACAACACAGAAAATACAAGTTAGAGAAACAAATCATAACAATCAATGAGAGGAGAGGAGGAGACACACACTAGAGGGGAGGGGGTAGATGCAAAACAAGTCACCTAGACACCACTCCGAGTCTACCAATTATCAAACAAAAACAAAAAACCTTCTCAAAAGGTCTCCATCACATCCTCATCCTCATCCTCATCCTCATCATCTCCACCACCACCACCACCCTCTTCCCTATTCCCTTGGTCGCCCCCGGTCTCCATGCCCCCTCCCCCTCCCCGGTTTCCATGGTTGGGAAACAACAAATCGAGTAGAGCCCAGCTTGGCATAAAACCGTTAGGGTCAATGTACCCTTGGTTGGCCAGCAAAAAATAGTTCGGGTAGGAGGCAAAATAGTTATTAACCCGGTCTTCATGCATGTTCAAATGCATGTTCTGCATTAGACCGGTCAGGTAGTCGCCTTGGGGGAGATGGTAGGGTCGGGGTGAACATACCCCTGGTAGTCAAAGGGGTAGGGGGGAATGTTCACGTAACTGGGTGGGGGGTAAGGAAACTGCAAATGTGGCAGGGGGAAAGGGGGAACAGGCAGTGTTATCTGGGGTGCACTTTGACTCGGTCTAGATGCGGGTCGGGGTCGAGGCTGGGAAGACTATCTCTCCTCCCTAGCACCACTAGAAGCGGCCCTACCACCTGCCATCGCCACTGGCAGCAGGTAGCTGGGTCGCCTCTCCATAGTGTTATCCCTAGGGGAAAAAGGTGGGAGTCTATGACAAGGAAGGTAAAAAGGGGTTGCACCCTTAATCACCCAAAGAAAACTCCTATCCCGGTCAAGCCTAATCCAATTCGAGTGGATTAGGGAATTCTCATCAAGAAGTGTCCCTCCAGTCAAAGCCACGTACGCCCCGTCACTGTTAAAATTAGGGTCAAAGTGTTTAGCCAAAAATGTAACCAAACCCCCCATGACCACCGTCTGTCTACGGGCTACGGTGGTCCTACCCAACTTCCTCCACCTCCTATAGATTTCATTCATTATGGGGAAGGTGAAGGTATCCCTATGCCCTTGCACGTTCAAGTGCGATTCTAAAAGGGTCAAGTCGAGTTGGGTGAGGTTGTTTTGCTCTTGCCGCCCTAGGAAGGTGCCCGACACTAACCTATGCCAAAAACGAGGCACAGGGTGGTGAATTAAGAGGGCCGAATTCCTACGGAAATCGGCCAAAGTTCTACCGGTCAAAGCCATCCAAAGCGGGCTCAAATCATAGCCCTTTGGCTCTACAGTGTCCCTTCTAGAAGGGAAATCTAACCCCAGGATAGCAGCAAATTCAACAATCGGGACAACATGCGAAGTATTAGCAAGACGAAAACTAAAACACGGTACATTCTCAGCATTTACCAAACTGTTCAGACTACTTAAAAATTCTAGCGTGAGACTCCGGTAGGAGAGCTCATGCATCGAGAATAAAGTAGCCATACCTGAGACCGCGAAAAAATTCCGCATAGCTTCCGTCAGGCCCAGACGACGTATGATGTCGTGGCATAGAAATACAGTGGGCTCCATCTCCAACCCTTGAATAGCTGCGAAGGCTTGTCTTTGAGCATCCGTCTCAAAGACGACTTCCGGAAAACCCGGAAGTTGCTCAATCTCTAAATCTTCGTTTGCGTCCGGGTTGTTGGACCCGCTGCCTCTCCGCCTCTTTGGAGCTCTTGCCGCCGCCGCTTTCCCTTTTCCTTGTCCCGCCATTATTATCTTTAAGCAAGCTTTTTCCCAAAAACACAAATTGCTAGAAGGAAGCTTCTAAAATGATTAAGAACACTAGAAAAACTTTCAAATGGCCCCAAAACAACTTTCTATTGGAGTAGAAAGCAAAAATACTAACCCAAAAATTAGATCTCGATTTCGGATTTTTGAAAACCCAAGGTTTAAAATGAATTTTTTTGGGTTTTTTGGTGTTTGTAAGGCAAAAAAATGGTTCTCAATGTGTTTTTAATTGAAGAAGGAAGCTTTTTGTGACAATTTGTGGGAGATTTGAGGGAGTTTGGTGAAGATTTGAGGGAGTTTGGTGTGTTTTTAGTGAGATAATGGGTGGTGAGATGTGTGTTTGTGTTGTTGTGTGTTTGGAGTGAGAAGATGAGGGAATGAGAAGAAAGAAGATAAGAAAACAAGGAGATTCACGGTTCAAAGGGTTTCACGGACGTGAAATGTCAGTCACGACCGTGACTTGCGTTTCACGACCGTGAGATTGAAGTCACGACCGTGACTTGTTCTTTATCAGGTACTGCATTATTAATCGCCATCTCACGACCGTGAGATCAGTTTCACGACCGTGAAACTTGTTTCACGACCGTGAGATGGGTTTCACGGTCGTGAAACTTGATTTCTCGTGATTCCTTAGCTAAGCTTCAACTTTCACGGCCGTGAAACTGCTTTTTCGACCCTTTTGCTTCAAAATCTTCACTCTTTGCTCGGTTTCCCGCTTCTTCATTAGCATTCCGCTATGTTTCTTTCATTTCAACTTACAAAAACAATCACAAACACATTAAATCCCTCCCTCACACTCTCTTTGACAAAAATTGCACTAAACATTTACAAAATTAACTAAGTGACGGGAAATTGATTTAATTAATGATTCAATTAGCCAAACAAAAATTCGACCTCATTATCGTCAATTTAATCAATTTCCATGCAAACTAAAATCTATCAAGCATTAGTAAGATGGGTTAGAATTATATACAAATTTGTGATTCTTTGGAGACTTCACAAAACCCGTTCTTGTTGGAACGATTCTTCATTGACATTGTCCATGCCACTTAATGCTCTTAATAATCGGTCAAAGGCTTGGGCATAAGCTTCGAACAAGCACAAGTAAGGCTTTGTCCATTTTGATACAAAGTAGACCCACATCCAATCCAACTTGGCCACGAAACTAAGGCCTTTGTGGTGCTTAGAACCAATCAAGTCACAACCTTTGTCAATAAAAGGTAGAAAATACGACTCATGCTCTTTTGGTGGCTTAAAACTCCTCCTTTCACCTTCACAAGTTTCCATGACACACAAACCCCCTTCATGGATTATAAAAGAAAAGTGAGGCAAAGGGTCTTCCTCATCGTCATTATAAACATCCCAAGTAGGGGGAGGAAGAGTAGTTGGCTCATAATTCGCTTCACATTCATCCTCACTAGATATTGAGTCTTCAAAGAGGGAAAATTCATTCAAGTTCTCTATTACCGCATCCTCCATGTCTCCATTATAATTTAACTCCTGTTCATTTTAAAAGGCATCATCAAAAAGGGAGGTTTCACTCGAATATTTTATTTCACCACTCTCCATTGCCCCGGTATCATCAAACTCAATGGAAGAAAGGCTCATTGTCACACAAGAAAGAGGAGATGAAGGAGTTAAAACATTTTCTACACAATTAAGCATATACTCATCATCATCGTCACTATCATCCTCTATCAAAACTCCTCCCCAAGGGGAATCATAAGTCTTTCCCATATCATTTGTTGAGGGTGTGTGGCAAGAAGCAAGAGGAAATGTCTCATTGTTATCCATCTTTCCATTTTCCTCTCGTTCTTCATCAAGCTCTTGGGCGGCTTTCAATTGAGCTAATTTAGTAGCCAACATTCTCCAATGGGCTACAATTTCATTGAGAACCATGTCCCTTGCTTGGGCTTCTTCTTTCATTCGCATAAGTTGAAGGATTAAACTTTGCTCGTCAAGTTCATGGTTGTCAACTTGTTGTGGGAAGAAAGGTGGTTGATTTTGTGGGTGATTGCAAGTAGTTTGGAATTGTTGTTGTTGTGGAGGTTGGACATGGGAGATTTCATAAGGAGAGACGGGGTAGTAGCTTGGGCTTTCATTATATGAGATATAGGATGGGAATATGTTATCTTGCTCAACAAACCCTCTACACTCATGGGAGTCATAGCCGAAAGCTTCACCTTGCCCATACTCCTCTTGTTGGAAGCTTTGTGTCATCATTGAAGATTATGCAAATAAAAGAAAACTACAAACAAAAACACTAAATAAAAGGGTTAGAAATAACCTTAAGAAACAAAGTTCCTCAAGGCAAACAAGCACAACTAGAAAAGTCTAAAACAAATCAAATACATCGCACCGTCCCCGGCAACGGCGCCATTTTGACACGCGTCGTTTCGACAATGTGTCAAACGATATTTATAACAAAACTTAGCTCTGTGGCAAGTCAAGGTCGGTCCACAGGGACGGTGGGTATTCGATATGCAAAGTCAAAACTAGCTATGCTCAAGGGTGTCACGATATAGAAGTGGATTTGAAACTAATCTAAGAACATCGATTACATGCAAATAAATAGGAAAGTAAGACTAAACTAAGATAATCAAATAACAAGCAATAAAAGAAAAGTCTAGGATCGGTGGGTTCAAATGGGTAAATTGGGTTCTAGTGAGTCGGGTTCAAAGTTAATGGGTAGTCAAACTTGGGTGCAGTGGATTGAGGCTCTCGATCTTACAATCCCTCCCATATACCGAACCAAGCTAGCTCTCGCGTACACAAGGTTGATATACCAACTATATGCAAATCCTAACATATTCCGAGGCTATCGATCTTACGGAAATGTATAATAAACATGAATCATGCAAGTTTGTCAAGCAAACATTTCATCAAACATGTGGTATGCAAAAGTTGAAAGAAAGACAATTAATCAACAAATCAACCCAACAAACAAAGATTAATCCTCATTAAAACCCGTTATCCCCCACTAACCCTAGATTAATCACTACTCACTACTTAACATTAGGATTATGGAGGAATAAGATATAAAACTAAGACAAGACATAATGATAAGAAGGAAACGAAACATGTAATGAAATGACAAGATTAGCAAGTATATGAAAAGGGATTAAGAAGATATACCAACTAATTAAGGCAAAAGATGAACAATAAAAGAGGAAATCTTGAATAAAGGAGAAGACTTTGTCACCAATCTTCAAGTACCAAACCAAGAAATCCAATTACATGACTAAATCTAAGCTAATTAAAGAGTAATTGAGAAAAGATTAAACTAATTAGGAGGACTAATCTAATCTAATCTAACTAATTATGAGTCTAGGGTTTCGTGCCCTTTAATTACATAAGAGGGTCTATATATAGGTTTACAAAATGAAGGAAAAATGGGCCTCGAGAAGCTTCATGGACTGGCCAAGTCACGACCGTGAAATGGGTTTCACGGTCGTGAAACACGTCTCACGACCGTGAAACTCCAAGTCACGGTCGTGAAGGAATTGGCAGAGCAAGGTCAAGTTTCACGGACAAGTCACGACCGTGAAGTGCATTTCACGACCGTGACTGATGTTTCACGACCGTGAAATGAGTTTCACGGCCGTGAAACCAAATCCATAAAAATCCTTGTTTTTGGTAAAGCATCTCACGACCGTGAGATGCATTTCACGACCGTGAGATGCTCATTCCCCTTCTTCCTTCGCTTGACTTTGTTGTTTCCTTCTCGGTTTCGCTTGCCTTGACTCGGGAGGGCTTTGGCGCGTCGTGTAGGGCCCCCAAGGGTATGTGGGGCCCCCAAGGTATGCCGTGGGTCCTCCGAATGATTCACCTTCTTCTTTGTTGCTAAAAATTAGGTAGAAATCGCCTCAATTGACAGTTTACCTACAAAAACACGATAAAAGCGAAAAATATGCTAGAAGAAGGTAAAACACGTAGAAACGCTCTTAGGGGGCGTTAAAGGCAAGCAAAACGAGACAAAACAGGGTGAAAATGTAGGGTGAAATGACACTATATCAAAAGTACCAGAGGGCGCCTACAGACACCGGCGATCCCTCGAACCCACACCAGCGCTCCCTCAATCTCCCTCTGTCAACCCCACGACATAGCCAAACCCGAAAACTAGACACACGTGGCCGCCGATGTAAGATCCGGTTGGCTAGTGGCAGGCAGTGTGGGTGGCCGAAGGCAAACGAGGCTCCCTCACTCTCTCTGAATATTATTATTGTTGTTGTTGTTGTTGTTGTTGTTGTTGTTGTTACTATTACAATTACTATTACTATTACTATTACTTAGTTCTAACATGTTTTGTAGGGAAAGTGACGTTTCTACGCCCTTTTTCTATACTCCCGAGCATTTGCCTAGAACCCGACGATTTGAAGAAGTAAGCTTGACCAAGTGAAAGGCATTTCAAGAAGGTTCACTAATTCGAAAGAGAGAAGAAGCAAAGACAGTTTCGTAGTTGTCGGAAGATCAATCATTTAGGCGGAAGAATTCATCGCCTTACATCAAACCCTATCAACAAACCCGACTCAAGAGGTCAAGGGGGATGTTGGAAGTCAAGTCAAAGCAAAGGAAGATGAAGAGTTAGTCAAAAGCTTCCAGAAGACAAAATACCCGATCGGGTTTGTGTGTACCCGATCGGGGAAGTGTGCTGCTCTGCACAAGACGACGTCTTCTTCCTACTTTTGTCCTATGTGTTTAATGCCCGACCTCTTCTCCACGAAACCCTAATACTATAAATAGATCATCTAGCCTCTCATCTCAACACACCTTTTCTTACAATCCTCTTCTCTTCTCCTCTTACATTTCCTCTTTAGATTAGGAGGAAGGGAGAACTAGTCTCTCTTCTCTCAGTTTCTTCTTCTCTAGTCTTTAGTTCTTAGTTTATTTCTGTCCCTTAGTTTAGATTAATAAGGATTTCATCCTTGTAATCTCCTTTGTGTGATTCAAGCATTGCAATTCAAGGATCGCTTATTATATGCAAGGATTTTCTATTATTGTTATCATTGTCGTCATATAGGTAATTTCTGTTTTATCCCTTGTTTAATGTTTTTACTGTTTTCCATTTGATTGTTATTCGCTTTACATATTGTTTTAGATTCATTTTAGTACCGTTATAATCGTTGTTTTATTTCCTAGATTATCAATTAGCGTCGTTATTATCGCCATATAAAAGGTCAAAATCAAATAAACATGTCAATCCTAGTTTTCATTGTTAATATCATTTTAGACATAGATATCATCATGAGTGAGTAGTCATCCTTTCTAGGGTGTAGGGTAGCCATGTTAGATTGATTAAAAGATGTTAATTGGATAAAAGAATTGTGCCTTTAAAACATTGTGTCTATGCATGTTTGGATTGTAACGATAGTTAACGATTTTTAGCTAAAATCATTTGACTAGTATGGAATTCTTTTCCAAGGTAGATATACAGGAATTGAATAGACAAAGCATGACATGGTAGATTAAGACCTAGTAAATCGCACTAAAAGCCTGCTAGACCATCTGATCTATGATTGTAATGAACACGCCATTCTTACGAACGCTCAATGAATTATTTGCATATCCTAAATCCAATTTCATCAATATATCAATCTACATGTGTGAACCTACTTCCCTAGATGCTTTTCATTACTTGCTTTATTGTTTTCATTTGTTTTTATTTTGTTTTCATTTATGCTTTATATTAATTTAGATATCAAAATCCCAAAACCCAGATATTCTTTAGATAAGACCAAATTGCGAGACAATTCACATTCCATAGGAAACACCATCTCCCTGAGGATCGACCCCTACTTCCCTAATTACATTAATTTGTTATTAGCCTAGTCTGGGTAATTTATCTTTGTATTGGGCTTGCGACAGGCCTGATCAAATTTTGGCGCCGTTGCTGGGGAGCACGGTTTAGTTTTCCTCTTTTTGTGATTTCTATCGCAATTAGATTTATCTAGTCTTTAGGAACCCAAATTCCTTTAGACCTCTCTTGATTTTTCATCTTAGCTTTTCAATCTTATGCCCAGATCTTCTAGACTAGGGACCTCTATCTTTTTAGACCCCGAACTAGAAAGAATTCTGCGTAGGAAACTAAAGCTATTCAATGAAATTTCAAAAGCTTCTGATACTTTAAGTTTAGATCATATTCGTGAGAAATACTCGGATATTCTATCTAATCTTGAAGGAGAAGAAGATCCATTCTCCCCTCCATTCACAAAAACCACTCAATCTTCATTCCATCTTCACTTTCACATTCGGAAATGGTTCGACTTTCAGACCATTCCAAACCCACCGCAGAAACACTACCTAGGGGTATTGCTACACCCCAAATCGAAGCCCAAAACTTTGAAATCAAACCATCCTTCATTAACCTTATAGAAAGAAGCCAATTTAGTGGCAATGCCACAGAAGATCCCAGCCTTCACATCCAAAACTTCTGTGACTATTGCTCCACTATTAGACAAAATGAAGTCACTCAAGAGCAAATTAGAGAGATGCTCTTCTCATTTTCTTTGAAGGGTAAGGCAAAGTTGTGGATTCATAGCCTTGATAAGGTTACTTTAGGTATCATCGATTGGGAGAGCTTAGCTCTTGCCTTCTACCAAAAGTACTTCCCCCCAGAGAAGACCGCTTTGTTGAGAAGTCAAATCACTGGTTTCCAACAAGGGGATGAAGAGAGCCTTTATGAAGCTTGGGAGAGGTACAAGGACTTGCAAAGAGAATGTCCTCATCATGGGTTAGATTCATGGCTCCTTGCCATCATATTCTATAATGGGTGCTATATAGAGTCCCGTTGAATCTTGGATTCTGCTAACAATGGAAGATTCGATCAAATCAATGTTGAAAATGCCCACACTACCATTGAATCCATGGCAATTCACGATTCTCAATATAGAAATTCCCGCTCCATACCATCGAAATCAAGGCAAGAGGATCCCGCTTTAACACTTTTACAAGTCCAAGTAGCCCTTCTCACACAAAAGCTAGAACAACTTCAATCCTTTACATCTCAAAAGAATGACAATGGTGTAAGTAGACTTGAAGCCATGATGCTGCAATTAGCTCAAAGGCAAGACACCATGATAGCTCAATTCCAAGAGAGCGATCAAGCTAAGGATGCCGCCATCAAATTGTTGGAAACTAAAATTTCCCAATAGGCCTCTTCTAATACCCACCAAGAGCAAGGGCAGCTGCCTTCACAATGTTACCAACCTCACGAAACTGTAAATGCCATTTCCTCAAGAAGTAGTAAGCATAATGATGAGCCCGTGGTTGTTAATATTGAAGCTGAGGTGCCCATGTCAAAGAGGAAAGAGCCTGAGATTCCTATTGAGATCAAGGTCCCATTTCCCAAAAGGTTAGCAAAGCACAAGGAGGAGGCAAAGTATGGTAAGTTTCTTGACGTCGTTAAGAACTTAAAGGTAACAATCCCTTTCATTGAGTTGATTTCCCAAGTTCCTTCTTACTCCAAATTTATGAAGGAAGTCCTCAAAAAGAAGAGATCCTTCAATGAGACTAAGACCATAGCTTTCACTGAAGAGTGTACACTACAAAACGAACGCGGGAAACTGACGGACAAAATCCGTCAGTAACAGAGAAAATCAGTCAGTAATTTAAACTACTGACGGAATTTCCGTCAGTACCGTGCGTCACTTCAATTGGTAACAAAAAAACGGCTTCTGACGGATTTTCCGTCAGTATTTGAAACTACTGACGACTTACTGACGGACGGTTCGTCAGGCAATTCAATTGAAAAGTCAACATAATATTGACTTTACTGACGGATAATCCGTCAGAATAGTCAAGATTGACTTGACGTACTGACGGAAATTCCGTCAGTACGGCAATTCAATCTTGACCTTTCTGACGGATTTTCCTTCAGTTTTCTCAAGTCAAATTTGACTTTCCTGACGGAATTTCCGTCAGTAAGTAAAAGAGTAGTGGCTGCATACAGCAGCCTGCTGTCCAGCCACAATGCGTTTTTTTGCATTGTTTTAAACGTTGAAAATTTCAACAAAACCTGCAATACAGAAAATACATACGTTCACCGCAAAGCGGTAATTCATACTCAAGTCGACCGCACGGTCGGAAATCAACAAAAGGCGATAAAAATAAAGGTGGAGACCGATAGAAATTGGAAAAAGAATTCATTACATAAAATCAAAAAACAAATTCATACAACTTGGAATTTACAAGCTTACAAATTCAACTGTTCCTAACTTAGGTAAATTAAACATTACTAACCTAAGGGGGTAACGGGAGGTACTCCAAAACCGTGCCCGTCGTCCGCGTTGTCATCTCTTGGACGTGGAGGAGGGAAGTTGTTGCACAAGTCCGGGGGAAGAAATCTTATCATAGCCGCTTGCATGGCAGCCATTTGCGCGGCTTGGTGATCCATTTGTTGTTGATTGGCCCGTACTTGTGCTTCAAGGGCAAGTCGGGCGACTCTCTCATGTTCTCGTTCATTCGCAAGTGCATTCAATTGTTCCTTCATTTGAGTATTCTGAGTTGCGAATTGGGTGTAATCTGTAGGATTGTAGGAGAAAGAAGCGCGTGCACTTTTGTTGCATGGTGGATCATACCACACTTGTTTCCCCTTGTCTCCTACCCCGAAGAGCCTTAACTTCTTATCGAATCCGTCAACCGCTTTATAATATGCACGGAATTCGTCTGGGGTCTCGCCAGTTGGCGTTTGCTGACTCATCTCCTCGGTGTAAGCTTCCCGAACCCACAAAAAAGAAATTATATAATTAAAAACATTAAGTAATCAAAACAAAACGAAACTAATAAATAGTATTAAAATTAGATATAAAAAAACTCCTTAGTAATTATTAGACAAACTTACGTTTGTCTTAGCAGCTCTAGGGTTAACCCATTCGCCCTTCTTGTTCTTTTTTGTTTTCTCAAACAACTTGTACGGGGTAGGATCAACCTGAAAGTATTATAAAAACATAAAGTGATATATATATCGGAAATATTAATCCTTCATAGTTAATATCCTAAATTTGACTTTCCTGACGGAAATATTAAATTTCTTCAATTGGGTCCTTATCACTCCAACCTAAACCCATCAATCTACGTTTCAAGTCACTAGCAAACACCACTTGTAATTTATTAATGAGGAAAAAATTCGGCAGCAATTCCCCTTTGTTTTCTAAATACACAATGTTGAATAAATATTTACTCAACATATGCATTCAGAAAACATTAAAGGAATTGTAACCGAACTCTTTCCTCATTAATAAATTACAAGTTATGTGTTTACTACCTAAGTGACTTGAAACGTAGAAAGACAGTCCCAATACGGGGACTATTCAAAAATTACTCCTAACGAGTAATTCTTGAACGGGTACTAAGTCAATATCAACACATGTAATAATTTGGACATACAAAACACATGTAATAACTAGCTACTAACAACAACAAAAAATTTATTATCAAATGATTAAGACGCAGGGCGAAATTATATTAACAACAACCAAAATTTCAATATCAAAAACAATAATGGCTACTATCCTACGTCAATTAAAGACAAACAAATAATTAAGACGGAAGGCGAAATTAAATTAACAACAAAAATTTCATTATCAAAAACAATAATGGCTACTATCCTACGTCAATTAAAGACAAACAAGTGATTAAGACGGAGGGCGAAATTAAATTAACAACAAAAATTTCATTAACAAAAAAAGTAATGGCTACTATCCTACGTCAATTAAAGACAAACAAATGATTAAGACGGAGGGCGAAATTAAAATAAAGACAAATATAATACCTAAGGATGAAAATAAACAAAGAAAGCGGCGACAAGCAGTGACGGCGACAAGTAGCGGCGGTCGACGGTCGACGGTCGGAGGTAGCTAGTGGTGGTCGTCGGATCTACAACAAACAATTAATAAAGAACCTATAAATTAACAAAATGAGAAAAGAAAGAGAATGAAATAGTTAATTAAACTTACCAAGGATGTGGTGGTCGGAAAGTAGTCGCCGGAGGAAGTTAGTCGGTGGTAGTGATGGAGCCGGTGGACGGAAAGTGGATTAAATTGATTTGGGGGTTAGGTTTTGGGGAAAATGGAGAAGAAAGAAATGACGGGCTGATTGTTCGATTCAGCATAAATAGAAACTTTCTGACGGAAATTCCGTCAGGAATTCGTCGGGTTAGCGAAAATTCGAGGAGCTTTCTGACGGAATTTCCGTCAGAATCTATGTCTGACTGGGCAGTATTTTGACTGCATTATTAGTTGCTTCTGACGGATTTTCCGTCAGTACCCTAGTAATGTCTGACGGAATTTCCGTCAGTACCCGTAAGTAAATTTTGCCGCCTTTGACTTAGTCAACGCGCCATTTTTCACTGACGGTTACTGACGGATTATCCGTCAGTTTTATTTTTCCGTCAGAATTCCGTTAGTAGTCCGTCAGTCATAAAATATCACTGACGGATTTTTTTTTCCGTCAGAAAAACCGTCAGTTTCCCGTGTTTTCGTTGTAGTGGTAGTGCACTCTTGCAAAATAAGTCTCCACCAAAACTCAAGGACCCTGGTAGTTATTCCATCCCTTGCACTATAGGCACATATACCATTGATAAGGCCCTTTGCGACCTAGGTGCTAGTGTAAGTGTCATGCCCTTTTCTATGTTTGAAAAACTTAACATGGGTGCTTTGAAATGCACTAATATTACTTTGCAAATGGCGGACCGTTCTCTAAAACAACCTATGGGTGTTTTAGAAGATGTGCCTGTCAAAGTTGATAAGTTTTTCATTCCCGTTGACTTTCTAGTACTTGACATGGCCGAGGACTCTCAAAACCCAATCATTTTGGGAAGACCCTTTTTGCACACCACTGGTGCAGTTTTCGATGTCAATAATGGGAAGTTGACACTAGAGATAGGTGATGACAAGGTGACCTTTAGTAAAAATTCCACCGTTAGAAGTCCCGTGTTAGAAGAGCCATGTTATGTGCTTAATGTTAATGACTCTTCTATTGTTTCTTCTATGCCTCGATCCTTACTGACGGATCCGTTGGAGGCACAGGTTAGTGTTGATTATCTTGCAGGTGAGCATACTAAAAGCACTACTGCTAAAAGTGCTAGAAGGGGCTATTCTCGGAAAAGCTTGGCATGGATGGAGAATGTAAAGAACGCTATGAAGATGAGCTTGGATGATAGTGAGCTTAAAGATAAAGGATGATTTCAGAGAAAGAAATGGAGTCTAGCAAGACTTTTAAATTGCGCTTCTCGGGAGGCAACCCGTGTTCCTTTTCTTTTTGCATTTTTATTTTTGCATTCCCTTTTTCGTTAATTAGGATTTATTTTGCAGATGAAAGAGCTTTTGACGAATCTATAAAGACCTTCCTTGTCAAGTCCAAAAGACTAGCTTGGGGGAGTCCGCGCTGACTAGTAAGTTTCACTCTTCTTTCATTTTTCCTTTTCCCCATTAAGCATCTCATTGCATATTTTGTCTTTGTGCCCACATTGAGGACAATGTGATGTTTAGCTTGGGGGAGGGATTGCATATTCCCATTTTGCATTTTAATTTTGAATAAAAGAAAGAGAAGATTTTAGAGAGAAAATTTAAAATTTTTGAACATAATTGAATGTTTTTCATGCTTTGCTTGCTTGTTTACTATGCTATCATGTTACATTTCCCAAACTTAGAGCTTTCAAAAGATAATGATTCAATATTCATTGAATTTTGCATACATGGGGAAGTCTTGTACACAGTAGGCATGGAATG
>JAIUZE010008416.1:0-15117 GCA_022085475.1 Heliosperma pusillum | reverse complement strand
TGAGACGATCGTTTTCTATAAATTTCATATATTTATTACTAACAATAAAAGACTAATTTTTATACAAATTAACCGTCTTACAATGTGAGACCGTATAACACAATAATTACTGATACACTAAAGTGCATTGTTTAAAAGGTTTGAGAAGTCAAAATATTAAATTTTTGTATACTATGTTGAGTGATCGGGTACTTATTTCTGTGTACTTCGTATTATTAAGTAGTAAAATAAATCAGTAAAATGTTACGAAGTATTACTAATGTGGCATAAATTTTTATAAAAAAAAATGTGTCACCCTTAATTCATAAATCCTGGATTCGCCACTGGTTCAGTTCAGCTTCTATAAGTTCAGCGAAATTAAGTTCAGTTCGAAAACTTTAAGTACTTAACTTATATTAACTTATTTATTGTTATAGCCGAAACGAGAAAGAACAATAAAGACGATGACCCACAGATTTACATGCTTCACTAACGGTGTTTTAGCCACGTCCACAGGACAGAAGGGAGGAGAGTTTTATTAATGTTGAGGAGTTTTCAGAGTTTTTAGATTCAGAATTTAGATTGTTATGATATGCATAACTGCTAGGGTTAGACTTAGAGAGTTTATATATTACTCTCTAAGACTTATCACAGAAAATCTAATAAGGCTCAAAATAGACCATAGGCCCAAAACAGATTTCTAGCCCAAACAGATTAACAGATATTGTTTAGGTTTCGGGAACGTTGCCCAGAGCCTCCACCAGGATGTTTCACCTCTGGACCCCAAATCGCTGACCGGACAGCGAGACCCCTGTATTGTCACTCGAAGTGGCAACTAAACCGATTAAAGGCATAAATCCAACATTTATGTTAGACTTGTAAACAACTTATTAATTAAGAACAACGTGTTTTATAAAATAAGACGATCCACTTTTATATATGAAATAACTTATTCATTAAATGCTATTATATGAGTTGTCTTTTCATATATTAGACCATTTCACGTTTTTTATTGTTAAATTAATTAGTTATATACCATTTATTAATTTATGGCTTCAAGTAAATTGATGATCATTTTATAGTTATGAAAATGAAGACTCGTATTAATCATCATAAAAAAAATTTAAATAACACTAATCTTTGGGTATGTACAATTATATCTATTAGGATAAATATTTAGCAATGAAGATGGAGATGAAGAAGAAAAAGAGATGAAGAAAAGGACAAGATGAAAATAGATGTTAAAAAATTAAAAAGATGTAATAAATGAATAACATAATGTGTATAAAGAGAAAAAAAATTAGTATCTTATTTTGTATTTTACCATATATTTTTTTTGTCAATAAAGATACTAATAATTAATAAAGTTAAGTTAAATTCATTTAAGTTAAATTTAGATCGTATAAGTTATGTTCAGAAAAGTTCAGCTCCTATAAGTTCAGTTCAGTTCAGCTTCTATAACTTCATAAAAGTTTAGTTTAGAAAATTTCAGATTTTATAAGTTCAGTTTTAAAAAATTCAGCAAATTCAACTAAAAAATATTGGGGTCATAGACTCCCAATAAATTTATTGAGATACGTATAACAATTTGAGTTAAATAAAAGTTCTTTTAAAATTAACAGAAAAAGTAAGTACGATACATAATAGTGTGCTTATAAAAATAGTTACACACTACTTTAAAGTAATTATGATTATTAAAAAAAATATGAATCAAATGAAACAATCATATTGATCATATGCTGAATGACAAGGGTTATGCATAGCTTATAAATAAAGGGTAACTTCAGGCTACGACTAACACACACAAAATGATCTAGAAGAGCGGTCTCAATATCTTAGTAAAAGCCTATTTTTTCTCAAGTTTTGTAGAAAGTAAATGAGATTTTTCCAACATGTAGCTATTTTTATACTACTTTCTCTGTGTAAGTCATTTATTTAATTTACCAATTCTATTTAAGGGTGTCTCAGTCAATTCTTTACCTTTTTATTTTGGGAATGCTTTTAATTAGAGCTGATCATCGACAAGCTTCGGTCAGACAGGGCCGAGCCTAACCTAAAAATATTGCGCGTGTCCATTATAGAGGGCCAACTACTGTTGCCCATACACGCCAAACTAATGTAGCGGGTCGGCCCGTGGGCCTGGTAAATGTCTAAAGCACAAGAGTAAAGTTTCTACTGTACTATGAGGCTGGGAATGCTCAATGCTGGTATACACCAATAGCAACATCACTAAAGAGATATGGGAATATGATCTTCAATGTTTAATGCATTTCAAATGTAAGAGATTGTCCTAAGAGCACAACAATTGTTTAAAAGTTTCTTACAAAATCAAACTACTTTTATCGGGCCTACTTTTAGTTTAATTCGATTTTGTAATTTGTTCGTCCATGGAGCTTTTCCTTGAGCCCATATCCACCCATTATTTTAACGGCCCTACTTTTGTTGTTTGTTACCCTGTTTTTAATCGATTTTCTATGACCAATCCCCCTTAAGTAGCGGGCCTATCGGGCCTTGATCAGCTCTACTATTAATGAACAATTTGATCATCCCGCTCAATTTGGTCAACTTTCTTAGTGTGTGTGCCAAAATCAATGGAAACTAATGAACAAGACGGACGGATGTAGTATTAATGTACTTTAGAGTGAAACCTCGCATAATGCTCTTGGTGTGGGAGACTCAACAAGCGTCATCCCGTCCAAAGCGTTCTTAGTGATACAAGGACGACATCCTCGTCTTTCCATAATACTTTCGGAGTATATTTATTTCAACAGTTATTTGAATATGATACATAATAATATAAAAGTATCTTAAATATAAATTCTAACAATAAGATAAATTTGTCAATGAACTAAAATTTTACGAGCAAGGATCTCAAGACTAGAAGGCAACATGCCAAATTCTTTAATTTGGTGGACTCAAAAGCAATGTGCCCGCATTTTGTGCATGCTACTGAAGCTTTGTGATGGCTATGATTATTAGCAGTGGCGGAGCTATGGAGGGGGTAGCAAGGGTGGCAATGATTATTAAGAGTGGTAGAGCTATGGAGGGGCTAGCATGGGCACTAGCGGGGCTAGATGTCGGAAATGTTAATGTTTTTGTTAAAATTTTCCAACTTTTTTAAAATTTCTCTTAAACAATTACGCGTTCGCCCGCACTGGGTTTTCTCTCCCTGTTAGGATCAATTTCTAGCTCCGCCACTGATTATTAAGCTCCTTCCATAAACTCAAAATTAGTGCTTGATCCAACTTTTGATTACTAGCTTTCACCTCCAAATTAATTGACTTAATCGGGTTGATCATTGTATCTAACTGTACTCCCATATATTGTTGTTGTTACTATACTAAATTACATCTTTCAACTCTTCAACCTCTTTACAGGAACACCTTAAAACGGTCATAGAATTTTGCACCTCTTTGTTAGCAATGACAAGTTGATCATGTACCTTGTTCAACTTCCCTTCCATGTCTCCACATTTGTTTGTAAAACTTAAAAGACGTTCCTCAAGATTTTTCACACTTTTATTAAATTATAAAATTCAAATCATCCCTTGTCAAATATAACTCAAATCAAGTTTGTAGCTTTTGTAATTTTACCTCCATCTTTACCCTTTCTTCCAACAATTCTTGTAGCTCTTTCATATTTTTTACCTGCACAATTGAGTTGATCCTTAGTCGAGTGAAGTTCAGACCATAACAAAAAAAGTTCATATTCCTATATTTCTGATTTCATTTCCAAATCGCAATTTTTTTTACTCAAAGAAGAAATTTTAAACGAAAGTTGATAATGCATATTTCGTAGTTTGACCTTCATCTTTTTCTCTTCGTCCTGGCAATTACAGAGCTCGTCTAATAACTCATCTTATTCTTTCTTACACGACTCCAACTCAACCTTATAAAGTTCAAGCTCAAAACCGAGCAAAACAACCTTTTCATATGTAAAGGAAGATTATGCTTGCCTTCTCATTGATTAATTAGCAGTATAAATACAAACTAAAAGATATTACAAATAGATACTCTATAGGCTAAATTAGTGGAACCATATACAACAATATAGGTAACAAAATAACTACTGAATATTTACATATTTTATCACACCCCCACAGTCGAAACAGGAGGTTCACGAACATTGAGACTGTCTCGAAAATCTTCAAAAAGGACCAAGGGAAGGCCCTTGGTGAAGATATCGACAATTTAATATCGGGATTAAATATGACGAACGCGAACTTCACCACGTTCCACTTTTTCTCGGACAAAATGTATATCCATTTTAATATGTTTAGTTTGTTGATGTTGCAGTGGATTGACCGAGAGATAAATTGCGTTGACATTATCACAATAAACAAGAGTAGCCTTAGACATAGTGACATGTAAATCAACAAGAAGGTTACGTAGCCAACATGATTCCGAAACCACATTGCCTACACCTCGATACTCAGCCTCAGCACTGGATCGAGATAAGGTTGGTTGGCGTTTGGACGCCCATGATACCAAATTGTCACCCATAAATACACAATATCCTGACGTAGACCGACGCGTGTCGAGACAACCACCCCAGTCAGCATCTGTGTATGCCGTGAGAGTAATAACAAACGAAGGGCGAAGCCATAAGCCATGAGCATAAGTGCCACGAACATAGAGGACAATACACTTGAGCGCATTCATGTGACTGTCCATAGGATTGTGCATAAATAGGCAAATTTGTTGCACGACATAAGAAATATCGGATCGTGTGAAGGTCAAGTACTAGAGAGCACCTGCGAGACTCCGGTAAAGTGACAGATCATAACACGGAGTAGAGGATGCAACACTAAGTTTGGACTTAGTGTCAACTGGAGTAGCACACGGCTTGCATGCTGCCATACCAGCCCGCTCGACGATTTCCTCGGCATATTTAGATTGAGTTAAAAACATAACTTGAGGATAATGAGCAACTGAGATACCCAAACAATAGTGAAGAGGACCCAAATATTTCATAGCAAACTCGGACTGAAGACGACACATGATATTGGTACGGAGAGCATCAGAAGAACACATTAAGATAATGTCATCAACATAGAGCAATAAATAAGCCAATTCATTACCTAGTCAAAGGATAAAAAGCGAGTGGTCGACTTTGCTGTGAGTGAAACCAATGCGAGCAGTGTATCCGCAAAACGCTTGTACCAAGCACGAGGTGCATGTTTAAGACCATACAACGATTTCCGAAGTAAGCAAACATAATCCGGATGCATCGTATCACGATATCTAAGAGGTTGGTGCATATAGACGGTTTCATGAAGGGTGCCAGGAAGAAAGGCATTCTTTACATCAAGTTGATTAATAACCCATTTCTTCGATAGAGCAAGGCACAAAACCGTACGTATAGTGGCTGGTTTGACTACGGGACTGAAAGTCTCCCCGCAATCAACGCCAACCTGCTGTGTTTTCCCATCACCTACAAGACGAGCCTTATACCTTTCAAAGGATCCATCAACATTAAATTTATGACGAAATATCCACATAGACCGTATGACAATAAATTTAGGCAGACTAGGGACTAACTCCCATGTCTCATTGTTAATTAGAGCATCATGTTCATCATCCATGGCCATCTTCCAATTATGATCACATAATGCAGACACTGGGTTTCGGGGTAATGGGGATAAAGCAACAATGTGACTGAGGTTGTGAGTCGTAGGTGGGCGTTGGTACTTCGAGTTAGGTCTGAAAATACCATGGTCACTACGGGTTGTAGGTTTGGGAAGTCTGGGCATGGGGACAGATGGACTAGGTAAATCAGTACGGTCAGTGGGGGAGGCTTCTGATGTAGGGCGACGGGAATAGACAAGCAAAGGTTTTGGGTGGGGCTGTTTATGTGAAGCAACGGGCTGTTTATGTGGAAGAGCAGGCTGTTCAGGTGGAGCACTAGGCTGACCATTGGGTTGTTGTGTGGAAGGGCCTGGTGACACTGAGGGTGACGTCGGAGTAGGCTGTTTTTGGGTTAGGTGTCCAAGGACATATAGAGAGAACCCATCATCCAAAAAATTTTAAGCGTTAGAGTCGGGGTAATGTACCTTAGAAAAGGGGAAGCTAGACTCGTGGAAAAGGACATGGCGACTAGTAATGATTTTGTTAGATGCCATGTCGAAACACTTATACCCTCGGTGATTTTTTGGATAGCCTAAAAAGACACAGGGACTAGAACGGGGTTGTAGTTTGTGAATAGTTGTGTTGGGAACGAGAGGAAAGCATAGGCACCCAAATACTCAAAGGTGAGCATAAATTGGGTTATGTTGAAACAAAATTGACAGGGGAGTTCTATAGGCAATAATTTTACTTGGAAGAATGTTTGATAAATAGGTGGCCATTTCTAACGCATGGTGCTAAAATGTTGTGGGTATAGACGCATGAATTAAAAGAGTAAGAACAATATTATTAACGGAGCGAATTTTGCGTTCAGCCTTTTCATTTTGAGACGATGTGTGGGGACATGAAAGTCGAAAAACTAAACCTTGGTCCTCACAAAATTTTCGAAATGGGCCATTAACAAATTCCGATTCGTTATCACATTGTAGCGATTTAATTTTGCGCTCAAATTGAGTTTGGATATAAGAGTGAAATTTTGTTAATGTGGGATAGATATCAGATTTGCGTGCTATAGAAAACGTCCACAAAAAGTTACTAAAATCATCCAAAATGAGAAGGTAATATTTATGACCAGACGAGCTAAGGACATGAGACGTCCATAAATCGCAATACACAATATCAAATGGTAAGGAAGTATGTGTAATAGAATTAGCAAAAGTTAAGTGAACATGTTTTCCAAGAGGACAAGAATGACAAATTGACTGTTTAGAATTCAAAGTACATTCAATAAAATTATTTTGCCTAAGAGAATTAAAAACTGGTGCACCCGGATGTCCCAAGCGATCATGCCAAAGAGACGGGGCAAGAGCAGCAAAAACCGAAGGAGAAGACTCAATGTTGGTGGAAGTGGAAATGGGATAAAGGTTGCCCCGACTGTTACACCTCATCAGACGCGTCCCCGTCCGTAAGTCCTTCACACAAAAGCCAAACATGTCAAATTCAACGGTAACCGAATTATCGATGGTAAATTTTCTAACAGATATTAAATTTTTGACTAATTTGGGAGCGTGTAAGACATTTTTAAGGACAAAGGGGGGATGTGGTGTGGGCAGTGTATCATGTCCATAACCATTAACCGGAATAGAAGGTCCATTTTTGACTATAATACCATTTTGAGTACTCGAATTAACAAAAGACGAGAGAGTACCTTGATTGGATGTCATGTGCGAGGTTGCACCTGTATCCATGAACCTGGAGGGATTCGGTGGAGTCACACCAAGGGTGAGCATAACAGCCTCGATGTCAGTTTGACTCGGAGTCGTACCAGACTACCGGCAGCAGCATAGGCTTGAGCAGGCCTAAGACCGAGAATACCTTGCTGAGGACGGGCTATGCTGGTGCGGCTCCTAGACGGGTAAGGGCATGGTGGATATACCCTAGGGGGCCAACCCCATTGAATGAACATGGCGGGCCAAGGAGAAGTAGTTGTTGGTGCGGTTGTAGGAGCAGAAACAGATGGGGTACTAATACACCACTTTCAGACGTGACTTTTTGCTGTAAATCCGGTCAACGTTGGGTTTGGGCATAGGCCTGGACCCACAAATCTTTGGTACTTTGTCGCTAGTTTGAGGTATTGCCTAATATAGATCGATATACACTTCAGTTTGGTATGTGTATCTTGTTGTCGAGCAATTTGAGTAGATCGAACAACATGGGAATGATAAAGGTTAGAAGGAATTCACCTCCCCTGATAGGGATATTTGGTTGTGAGTAGAATGTAAAGAAGGCAATGGTATTCCCGTAGCAAATAGTGACTGGGATAGGCCAAGGAAGCCTGTTGTGGTGATCTTAAAGTGATAGGACAAAACAGTGAAACTTACTTATCTACCCGGTTAACATTGCATGAACAAATTAAATCTAAGCAGTATAAAGTATAGGCCTTTTAAATAATGATCGAGGAAAAAGAGAGGTCACAAATAAATGGGCGAACGAGACCTTGTCTTTTACTCACTTATTCATAGCTGCGATCCTGCTTAAAATTGAATTTATTAAGGTCATTCTCTTTGATAGAATCTTTTAAAGCTGACTCTAGCAAAGGTAAGAAATCATTGGCAATCAAGAATTTCACCTAGAAAAGTTGCAAATAACGATGTCAAAAAACAATCTCTCTCCTCAAGGAAAGAAGGGCCTGAACGAAAACCTCCATTATAAACCGATAAACCAGCTAAAAAGCTGTTAGAAGTTAGTTAGAATAAAGGTGTTGTGATTAACTGAATAGCTGCAACTGTTTGTTAAAAAGTTAGTTACAACTCCTAGAGTTGGTTATTGCTATGATAAGTCTTTATATATCTAGCATTATATAAGGAGCCCTTCCTCACATTTTGTAACTACAATTTCTAATACACAAGTCTAATTTCTCCGACATATTATTCTCTCATTCTCTACTGAAATATTCTTCATTGAAACACAAACACAACCTATCCAAAAAAAAACACACGAATTGCCTCAAATCCTAATTTAACCTATAATTTCCCTTTGATGTGTTTGGTAACAAATTGATAGTTGCCAATATCACCAAACATTTTGATTTCACGGAGCTTTCTAGAGTTTCAAGTGTAAATCGAAGTTTCTTGATCAGTTGCCAACGAACGTCGTGTCATTGTCGTAGAAACGCCCATTAGTCAAACTTTCTTGACCGTATTGATGCAAGAAGTTTTCGACTTAATGATCAAAGCACTTTTGTAAGGGTGAAGCTTTCGTTTAATGATGTGGGTTTGATGCTGATTTGAGAGCGTTAATGATATTTAATGCCGAATCAATCGGGGTTTTGGAATTGCAATTTGTGGCTAAATAGGGATTTTCCAAGATTTTAAAAGAGGACATTAACATGGGTAGCTTAGAACTCTCTGATTGAAAAATTATGTTTCTAAACTTTGATGTTGGATGGGGTTTACTTTTCTGACGGACGCCTACTTAATGATATTATACGGACGTTTCCAATTACCGAACTAAAGATCGAAAGTTATTATGGACGAGAATATGACAAACTCATATTAGGTAACATTAGTGAGAAGATTGAAGTTTATTTGGGCTTAATATGTCTCCCTATTGAGTTTGGGTCAAATGTGAGATCATTTATTTGCAAAGACACTATAATAACTCTAGCCCAACTCATTTCCTATGTTTGTTTATTGTCACTCGAAAAAACTACGATTAGGGACGAGGAATTACGTCAAACCGTCTCATTGCAAATATTTTATGAATTCATTTTAATTAAAGAATGTAAGTTCTTGTCCCAACCGACAATAGCGAATACTCAACTCAAAAGTGGTTACTTTTATTCATGTAATCATCAAGTAGAGATTATCAACCAAGAAACCTACTTGCCTTAAATCTTTTTTTTTTCTTACGACAAATCCAACACCGACGTCATTATTGGAATACGTCCAAGGTTGTGAGAAACCCCTCTCACTACGGTTTTATACCAATAATGACATAGCCATGTTATCAAGGTCAAAGCAATACAACCGGCTGATATTTGGACAAGGTGAAGGTTATTATATACCGAGGAAAATGGATAGGGCTATCACCAAATACACTCTTGAGATTGCCTATGTAAAGATTGAAAATTCATGTAGGCTTCTTCACCCCAATGTTATCACTTGTTTTCAAAGCCGGAGCTGTTAATTTGGTAGCCTAGTGCGAGAAATATTTTTATGAGATCATTAATAACAATAAAAAAAACAATAAAGGAAAAAAACGAAGACAACAATAATAACCATATTTGTGCCAAAACACAAATAAACATAATAATACTTGTTATACACACTACTCCCTCTGTTTGAGTTAATTGTTTATATATGCTTTATACACAAAGACCATGGTAGGGAGAGAGGAGAATTGGTTTAAATATCTATAAGAGATAAAGTAGAGAATAAAACATTTCCAAAACAGGAAAGTGTAAACTATGACTAAAACACCAAAAACAAAAGTGTAAACTATTGAGCGGGACAGAGGGAGTAATAAATAATAGCAAATTTTTTGTAAATTATCGTAAATGTATATATATTGTGGTAATAGATGCTAATAAACCGTGACAAAATTATATTGTGGTAATGTATATATATATATATATATATATATATATATATATATATATATATATATATATATAGAGAGAGAGATAGGTTCAAATAAGTCCACCCCTTCCCTTTGAGTCCTTGAGTCCTCATCTCAACCCTTAGATCAAGAGAATCAATGGTTAAGATTAAAACAAAATGGAGGGCCAAGATTGTGAGACACACCCAATCCAACTTCTTCAAACCCTAGTACTTAAACCCTTCATTCACATCATTTCTCTCATTCTCACAACTTCCATTATCTCTCTACCTCCCTTCTCTCTCTACATACATCTAAAAAACCCAAAAAAACTCCCTCCTTCCCTCACCACCGCCGAACAGCCCCACCACCGCCACTCCACCGCCATTCCTCCACCTCCATTCCTCCACTGCCACTCCACCAGTGCCACACCACCGAAACCAACTAACACCGCCACCGTCTGCCGCCACCTGACTACCCACGACCACCGAAACCAACGAACACCACCACCGCTCTCCTCCTCCTTGTTATCCTACTTCCGCCGCCTGCAATGTTGTCGCCGTCGCCCCCACCTGCTCCCCGCCGCAACTTCCTCCTCCCTTTTCGACCTCCTCCCTTTTCGTACACCACCACAAACACCACACCCACCGTCATCCTTCCGCCTTCATTCTCGGCCTCCTCCTCCCGCCTCCATCCTCCCCTCTGCCTCCCTCCTCTTTCCGTCCCTTTATTTTTTTTTCTATTTTCCAGATCTTGTTTTGGCTGGTGTGGGTTGCGGTAGTGGTGGTGGTGGTGTGGGGGCAGTGGGTCGACGGCGACAGCAGTAGGGAAAGGAGGATGAGGGGTTTGGGGTGGTGGGTCGGAATCGCGGCAGAAGGTGGGGGGTTGGTGGCGGCAGTGGGGTGTTGTTGATGTCGCCGCCTCCTCATTTTTGTATATTTTATTTTTTCTACATCTACTTTGTTTTTTTCAGATTCACTTTTTTATTTATAAAATCTCGTTTTTAATTTTCAAAGTTCCTTATGTTTTTCTAGTTTTTAATTTAGGCCTCGTATTTTGTTTATTAGTTTTCGTTTTTTTTTTGGTTTGGTGGATTTTTTTTAGATCTCTTTATATTTTTCTTTTTTTATTAGATATTAGATCTAGGTTTTTTTTTTGTTGTTGGTCAATTATAGTTGTTGGTGACAGAGGAGGGGTAATGGTTGTTTCTATATCTAAAGTTACATCATTATAGACTAAAGATTCAAAATTATGAACTAAAGTTACACTAATATGGGCTGAAGTTACACTAGTATATACTAAAGTTACACTAGTATGGGCTAAAGTTTCACTAGTATGGGCTAAAGTTTCACTAGTATGTACTAAAGTTTCACTAGCATGTACTAAAGTTTCACTAGCATGTACTAAAGTTTCACTAGCATGTACTAAAGTTTCACTAGTATGGACTAAAGTTTCACAAGTATGGACTAAAGTTTCACTAGTATGTACTAAAGTTTCACAATTATAGACTAAAGTTGCACTGGACTAAAGTTATCTTATTAAGGACTGAAGTTACTTAATTAATGATTATAGTTACATTAGTATGGACTGAAGTTACACTAGAAAAGACTAAAGTTACCTAAACATGAGTTACACTATAATTGACTAAAGTTACACAGTTAATAAATGAAGTTTCACTAATAAAGGTTAAAGTTACACTTATTAAAATATTAAAATTAATTCATATTTTAACTTAAAGTTACGCAATTAAGAATTAAAGTTACACTCATAAAAAACTAAAATCACATAAATTTGTTTAAAAATTATATAAATTCAAATTTATATACTCGAAATCACATTTTAATTTAAAGTTACAAAAATGATGGTTGAAGTTTCATTCCTAATGACTAAAGTTCGGCTCATAAAAAAACAAAAATCACATAAATTTGTCTTAAAATTACATAAATTCAAATTTATATATTCGAAATCACAATTTAGTTTAAAGTTACACAAATAATGGTTGAAGTTACACTTTTAATGACTAAAGTTACCCTCATAAAAAGGTAAAAATCACATAAACTTATCTTAAAGTTACATAAATTCAAATTTATATACTCGAAATCACATTTTATTTTGAAGTTACACAAATAATGGTTGAAGTTACACTTTTAATGACTAAAGTTACATCATTATGTACTCGTAATGTAGGTGAAAGTCATTAAAACCCACTCATTTGGTTTTAATCTTGTCCCTTCATTTTGTTCTAATCTTGTCCATTCATTTTTCTTTTAATCTTAGCCTTCCATCTTGTTCTAATCTTGTCCCTCCATCTCTTTCATCCAAAACGCAAGATAAGGACTCATGGACTCAATTTTGAAGGTGGACTCATTATAATTTGACTCTCTCTCTCTCTATATATATATATATATATATATATATATATATATATATATATATATAGTCAAGTTATAATGAGTTCACCTTCAAAATTGAGTCCATGAGTCCTCATCTTGCCCTTTGGATGAAAGAGATGGAGGGACAAGATTAGAACAAGATGGAAGGCTAAGATTAAAAGAAAAATGAATGGACAAGATTAAACAAAATGAAGGGACAAGATTAGAATAAAATGAGTAAGTTTTAATGACTTTCACCTACATTCCGAGTGTAACTTTAATAATTATTTATGTAACTTCAACCTTTTTTTGTGTAACTTTAAATAAAAATGTGATTTAAACTATATAAATTTGAATTTATGTAATTTTAAGACAAATTTATGTGATTTTTGTTTTTTTATGAGACGAACTTTAGTCATTAAGAGTGAAACTTTAACCATTTTTTGTGTAACTTTAAATTAAAATGTGATTTAAACTATATAAATTTGAATTTATGTAATTTTAAGACAAATTTATGTGATTTTTGTTTTTTTATGAGACAAACTTTAGTCATTAAGAGTGAAACTTTAACCATTTTTTGTGTAACTTTAAATTAAAATGTGATTTAAACTATATAAATTTGAATTTATATAATTTTAAGACAAATTTATGTGATTTTTGTTTTTTTATGAGACGAACTTTAATCATTAAGAGTGAAACTTTAACCATTTTTTGTGTAACTTTAAATTAAAATGTGATTTTAACTATATAAATTTGAATTTACATAATTTTTAAACAAATTTATGTGATTTTAGTTTTTTATGAGTGTAACTTCAGTTCATACTAATGTAACTATAGTCATTAATTAAGTAACTTCAGTCCTTAATAAGATAACGTTAGTCCAGTGCAACTTTAGTCCATAATTGTGAAACTTTAATACATACTAGTGAAACTGTAGTCCATAATTGTGAAACTTTAGTACATAATAGTGAAACTTTAGTGTATACTAGTGAAACTTTAGTCCATAATTGTGAAACTTTAGTACATAATAGTGAAACTTTAGTGTATACTAGTGAAACTTTAGTCCATAGTAGTGAAACTTTAGTCCATACTAGTGAAACTCTAGTACATAGTAGTGAAACTCTAGTACGTACTAGTGAAACTTTAGTCCATAATTGTGAAACTTTAGTACATAATAGTGAAACTTTAGTACATAATAGTGAAACTTTAGTCCATAATTGTGAAACTTTAGTCCATAATTGTGAAACTTTAATACATACTAGTAAAACTTTAGTCCATAATTGTGAAACTTTAGTACATAATAGTGAAACTTTAGTACATAATAGTGAAACTTTAGTACGTACTAGTGAAACTTTAATACGTAATAGTGAAACTTTAGTAAATACTAGTGAAACTTTAGTAAATACTAGTGAAACTTTAGTACATAAAAGTGAAACTTTAGTACATAATAGTGAAACTTTAGTACATAATAGTGAAACTTTAGTAAATACTAGTGAAACTTTAGTACATAATAGTGAAACTTTAGTAAATAATAGTGAAACTTTAGTAAATAATAGTGAAACTTTAGTACATAATAGTGAAAAACGAGATCTGAAATGGTGGTAGATGATTCTGTTTTACCCATTTTTTTCAAATCTAAAATGGTTGTGATTTTTTTGTCCTCCACCAACAACCAACAAAATTTAAGAAAAAAAAAACAAGATCTTAAAACAAGATCTGAAATGGTAATGGTTTTCTAACCCTTTTTTTTTTTAAAATGATGTAACTCAAAAAAGATGGACTCATTAGATCTGGAAAAAAAAATCCACCAACCAGGCAACCATGAACAAAAAAAACGAGACAACAAAAAAAACTATTAGTAACTTTAGTACATACTAGTGTAACTTTAGTACGGAATGATGTAACTTTAGTTTAGATCTAAAAAAATCAACCAAACAACAACAAAAAAAATCAACCAAACAACAACAAAAAAATCAACAACAAAAAAACAGAACCAAAAATAAAAACGAGAACAAGATTAGAACAAAATAAAAAATAAAATCTAAAAAAAATAATGAATTTCGAAAAAAAAAAGCAGAATATCTAAAAAATGAAATAAAAAATATAAAAACGAGATCTAAAATAAAAATAAAAAGCATAAAAAATCTAAAAAAATAAAAATCTGTAATTACAGATCTGAAAAAAAACCCTCCAACAACCACCACCAAAAATAAAATAAAAGAGATATAAAAAATAATAGAAAAAAAACCAGAAAAATTAAAGCTTTAAAATTAAAAACAAGATTTATATATGGATTGGAGAGACTATATTTTTGAGGCGGCGGGAGGAGTTTTTTTTGAGGCGGTCACGGCGGCGGGTGGTAGAGGAGAGAGTGGAGGCGGCGGGAGCAATAATATTGTGGTGGTGATAATTTTTTTAATTTATTTTTTCGGATCTAGAGGTAGTGGTGATAGGATGGTGGGGTTTGGGTGTTTGTTTTTGGTTTATGGTGGTGGGGAATAACCGGAAAGTGGAGTTTAGAGGGGAAGACAGGGGTGGCTGGTGGGCCAGGCGGAAGTCGGAAGACGAGGGAGGAGGGAGGCGGAGGAGGCGGAGGACGAGGG
>JAIUZE010008414.1:0-22914 GCA_022085475.1 Heliosperma pusillum | reverse complement strand
TGGTCGTTTACATAGACAGACTGTATGACACTCTGTCGGACAGTGACATTGTAGAGACCCTTAAATCAATTAATTGATGCCTGGTCGTGGCAGGGTCTTCTATCTTATTCCTATAAGTCGATTCTTTTGACTGGCGACCGTCTATCTGAGTCGGTGCAGTTTCCGATTGGTTTTGGTTGATGTTATAGGTCGTGCCGTAAAAGGAGGCCGATGGACTTCTTCTGGATCATGGTGATCTGCATCATACAGAGTAGATGGATCAACAGGAATTGTCCACCCACGTTGGGTAAAAAAATCTTTAGGCCACTCGAGGAGAAGTTACTGTAAATGCGTGGCCACGCTCGGAAAGAGATCTATGGTAGATTTTCTGGTCAGACAGTTACTCTCCCTATCGAGAAAACCACTCTAGATATTGTCAATCGCAAGTGCGACCTGAAAGACACCTTGCGTTGAGTGGGAGCTGTGATAAAGAGACAAGAGAATTGGTGACGCACACTTGTGTCAGACAAGTGGGAGATTGTTGGAGTAGGTGTCCTCCACAATAGTGCGCCACATAATAAATCTTATTATGGAATATAATTGGGATAATTATTGACTATATATATGATTAGTCAGTTGATTAACGTAAATCAATAACGGTTGGATAACTAGAGTTTGACGTTATTGTCGTTTGACGGCGGTGATCAACTGATCCCTTTCGGTCACACCTAAAGGATGAAATCCAAATAGTAACTAATTATTTTTATACGATACAGTTAATTAGTACATTACATATATTCGATATGTACGAGAGTTAATTGTTAGAAATTGAGTTAAGAACTCAAATTCAATTAAGCTTATTTTTCAATTATGCGATAATTGACTAATAAATTTATATCTTATTTTAATACGATTAAATAAGATTTATCTTAGTAATTAATCGTTAAATTACTAAATTAGTTGAGGTTTTGAGATAGAGGTAATTAGTTAATTATATTTACAAGGAGTTGTAAAATAAATGAACTAAGCATTGTGGGACCCATTATATATTGATATAATGGTAAAATATTACTTAAAATGTTAAGTACATATTATTTATTTAATTGAGTCATATAATTGTTATATGATCAAATTAACACTTAATTATACAAGATAATTAACCATATGATCAATAAGTATTTGTGAGACAAATATCAAAAATCAAAATGGACCAAACTATGCCATAATGGACCGGTTTTGGTTGTAGTTCAAAGGTGATGATTTTAGTTCTTGTTTTTACTATTTAGTTACTTATGAAAGTGACATTACAAGTAAGAATAATCATCATATATACTACAACACTCCACTCTAATGCATGTGACAAAAATTGAACAAAATAATAGTCCAATTTTGGACTAAAACATCCGGCCAAATGGCTTCTTAATGGACAATTTGTTGTTCATCATTTATCACTTGATTTTTGTTCAATTGTCATACTTCTTTCTAAAATCCTTCTTCTCACTAAAACTCTCATATACTAATATTTACTAAGTATTACTAGTGTAGTAATATAGTCATACTATTAGTAGTATTATATCTATCTTATTATCTAGTTAATAATAAGGGTAGATTATTTGGGTTAATCTTGGTGCAACTTAGAGGAGATCTTCTACTTTGGAGATAGTTTGTGTTCATCCATATTTATAGCTCAAGAACAACAAGAAGGAGTTATTGTTGTGCCCATATAATTTCCATATCAATGTGAGGAAATTTCTTCTTTTATATAAATGTCTTTATATTTGCATGCATGTTACATAGATCATTATAAACTAAATTAAAAAGTAATTTAGTAATTAATTAGAGGAGTCTAATTAAGGTCTATGGACTTTCAAGATATCCCTGTGCATAGGCTGTGGGGTGTTCTCTTGTTGTTTAGTTCAAGTCTGCTTACCTGTGCTTGGCTGTGGTAAGGAGTCTTAGCTAGTCTAGTTTGTTGTTTGATTCCTTGTGTTGAGCTGTGGGAGTTGAGTAACATCCATATCCAGTGCTAGATAGGAGTCTAGGGTCCAATTCCATACACTCCCCTATAATATCACTGCAATTCTGGCATCAGAGCTTTGGTTGTGAGGCCATTGTTATCCTAACTACAACAAAAACACAAAAAATAACCCAATGAGTGAAGAGAGGCTTGCAGGTATTGAAGGCAAGGCGGATCAGCTAGCAGGCACTGTCAATGTAGTGCTGGCTGCCTTGAACACTGTCATGGAGAACATTGCTCCTCCACTGAGGGGAAGACCACCCCCTAGAGGCAGAGGCAGAGGTCGTGGCCACATGGGCATGGGAAGAGGACAACCCTTGCAGGAGGAAGAAGGGTCAGACTCAGGTGAAAGCAACAGAACCTATGAGGAGATTCCAGAGCACACTGACAAGCATCTCAAGGTAGAAATTCCTGAATTCTCTGGTAGTTTAAACCCTGATGATCTATTAGAATGGATTAGGGATGTTGAGAAGGTATTTGAATACAAGAGTTACTCTGATATTAAGTCTTTTAAAATTGCTGTGCTAAGATTAAAAGGATATGCATCCCTATGGTTTGATAACTTAAAGCACCAAAGGATTAAGGAGGGTAAGGAACCTCTTAGGTCTTGGTCAAAACTGAAAAAGAAGATGCTAAACAAATTTGTCACTAAAGACTACACCCAAGATATGTTCATTAAACTATCAAAACTGAAACAAGAAGAGAGGTCTGTAGAGGCATACCTAAGGGACTTTGAGCAATTGACTCTCCAGTGTGAGGTCAATGAGAAACCTGAGCAAAGGATTGCCAGATTCTTAGAGGGTCTAGATAGGAGCATTGCTACTAGAGTAAGGATGCAACCTTTGTGGTCCTATGATGATGTTGTCAACCTGGCTTTGAGGGTTGAAAAAATGGGGAAAACCAAACCAGCTCTACCTAAGCCTGTTACTAGACCTGCATACAAACCTTACAGTGGTATTAGGATGGGAGAGACCCCTAAGACAACCAACCAATCAACCACAGACAAAGGAAAAGGAGTTGTGAGCTCTAAACCCAACCCCACCCCAACTGAGAACAAAATCAGATGTTTCCAGTGCCAAGGTTATGGTCACTTTAGGAAGGATTGTCCTTCTAAGAGAACCATGACACTTATGGAGGTAGAAGAGTGGGAGAAGGAGGGATTAGTTGAGTATGAGGTTGATGACAGCATGGTGTTAGAGGTAGTGACAGCTGAGGAGGAACCAATGCAGGACTTGGTCATGGCTCATCCTGACACAGGCCATAACTTGGTACTATGGAGGGTCATGCACTCTCAACATACTCCATTGGAGGATGACCAGAGGTCCTTGATATTCAGAAGCAGATGCACCATTCAAGAGAGGGTCTGCAACTTGATCATTGATGGGGGGAGTTGTACCAATGTGGCTTCTATCACCCTAGTGAACAAGCTAAGTCTGATTACTCAAGAGCATCCACACCCCTACAAACTGAGATGGCTTAACAAGGGGGCTGAGGGGAGGGTTGATAGGCAATGCCTGGTCCCATTCTCTATTGGGAAGGTATACCAAGATGAAGTGTTGTGTGATGTAGTACCAATGGATGCCTGTCACCTACTACTAGGGAGGCCTTGGGAGTTTGATAGGAACACCACTCATCAGGGTAGGGATAACACCTATAGCTTCAGGCATGGGGGAAAGAAGGTAACTTTGACAACTCTACCACCCAACCAGAGGAATTATGGGAGTCCCAATGTGCCAGAGGAGGTCAATGGGGTGTTGTTTTTATCAGAGGCAGCTATGATCAAGGAGATGAAGCAAGAACAACATGTGATCATCTTGCTATCTAAGGAAGTCACAGAAGGGGAAGGTTCCAAGTTGCCAGCAGAGGTTGAACCTTTGATCTTGAGATACAAGGAGGTCTTCCCAAGAGAATTACCAGATGGACTACCACCCCTAAGAGGGATTGAGCACCACATTGATTTGGTCCCAGGTTCTGTGCTGCCAAATAGGCCAGCCTACAGAAGTGACCCAACTGCCACCAAGGAGTTGCAGAAGCAGATTGAGGAGCTTATGAGCAAAGGGTTTGTGAGGGAGTCCCTAAGCCCTTGTGCTGTACCTGCTCTACTAGTGCCTAAGAAGGATGGCACCTGGAGGAGGTGCACTGACAGCAGGGCAATCAACAACATTACAGTCAAGTATAGGTTCCCCATTCCAAGGCTAGATGACATGCTTGATGAGCTAAGTGGAGCTCAGGTCTTTTCCACGATTGATCTAAGGCAGGGTTACCATCAGGTGAGGCTCAGAGAGGGGGATGAATGGAAGACTGCATTCAAGACAAAACATGGTCTGTATGAATGGCTTGTCATGCCATTTGGACTATCCAATGCACCAAGCACCTTCATGAGACTTAGGACAGAAGTGTTGAGGCCTTGTTTGGGCAGGTTTGCTGTGGTTTACTTTGATGACATCCTAGTGTATAGTAGCAGCAGAGGGGAACATCTCAGGCACCTTGAAACAATCTTTGGGGTCTTAAAGGAGCAGAAGCTGTATGGGAAGCTAGAGAAGTGTACCTTCATGGTTGAGGAGGTTGCATTTCTAGGGTACATTGTGTCAGGAAGAGGAATCTCAGTTGATCAGGAGAAGGTTGCAGCCATTCAAACATGGCCTACACCTAAAACCATCACTGAAGTAAGGGGGTTCCATGGGTTGGCTTCATTCTATAGGAGGTTCATCAAGAACTTCAGTTTAGTTGTAGCACCCATCACTGAGTGCTTGAAGAAAGGGGAGTTCTAGTGGACTGAGGAGGCCCAACAATCCTTTGAGAGGATCAAGAGGTTGATGTGTGAGACTCCAATCCTTAAACTACCTTACTTTGATCAGCTGTTTGAGGTGGAATGTGATGCTAGTGGGGTTGGCATTGGGGCAGTGTTGATACAAGGGCAAAAGCCAGTTGCTTATTTCAGTGAGAAACTGAATGGTGCCAAGCTCAAGTACTCCACTTATGATAAGGAATTCTATGCCATCATCAGAGCAGTCATGCAGTGGGGGCACTACTTGAAGCCAAAGCCTTTTGTTCTGCACTCAGATCATGAGGCATTGAAATATATCAGTGGCCAACACAAGCTGAATCACAGGCATGCCAAGTGGGTGGAGTTTCTACAATCCTTTACTTTCTCTAGCAAGTATAAGGAGGGGAAACAGAATGTTGTGGCAGATGCACTGTCAAGGAGGCATTATTTGTTAGCAGTCATGGAGCAAAGGGTGTTGGGGTTTGAATTTCTGAAAGAATTGTACAAGGAGGACCCTGACTTTGCTGAGGAATGGATCACACAAACTGGAGGAGGAAGGACTCAAGGGGGGAAGTACATGCTGCAGGAGGGGTTCTTGTTCCAAGGAAACAAGCTAGGCATCCCAAGGGGTTCTTACAGGGATCTACTCATCAGGGAAGTACACTCAGGAGGACTAGGGGGACACTTTGGGGTTCAAAAGACACTTGAAATACTGCAGGATCAATTCTACTGGCCCAGGATGATAGGGGCTGTTCAGGTTGTCCTCAGGAGGTGCTCCACATGTCAACAAGCCAAGAGTTCTTTCCAGACTGGACCTTACACTCCACTACCAGTGCCAAACAAACCTTGGGAGGATGTGAGCATGGACTTTATTGTGGCACTACCCAGAACACAAAGAGGTAAGGATTCTGTAATGGTTGTTGTTGACAGGTTTAGCAAGATGGCTCACTTTGTGGCTTGCAAGAAGACTGAGGATGCTGCAAGTGTTGCTGAGCTATACTTGAAGGAGATTGTGAGGCTACATGGAGTTCCTAAGTCAATAGTCTCAGACAGGGATGTTAAGTTCATGAGTTACTTCTGGAAAACACTATGGAGACTCTTGAAGACCAGGCTTTTGTTCAGCACTTCTCCCCACCCTCAGACTGATGGCCAAACTGAGGTCACAAACAAGACTCTAGGGAGGATCTTGAGGTGTCTGGTAAGCAAGTCCTTGAAGGATTGGGACTTGAAGCTAGCTCATGCTGAGTTTGCTTTCAACAGAGCACCCTCATCTGCAACAGGTCACAGTCCATTTGAGGTGGTCTATGGGATTAACCCACTTATGCCACTGGAATTAGCTAACATATCAACGGAGGAGGTGAACTTTGATGCAAAGAGCAGGGTTGAGCAGATGGTGAAGCTTCATGAGACAGTCAGAAAGCAAATAGAAAGGGCAAGTGAGAGGTACAAGAAACAGTCCAAGGTTCCTAGGTCCAAGAAGGAGTTTGTGCCAGGGGATTTAGTGTGGATTCACTTAAGGAAGGAGAGGTTTCCAGCTAGGAGTAAGAACAAACTCATGCCTAGAGCTGATGGTCCATTTGAAATCATAGAGAGTGTTGGGCCTAATGCATACAAAGTTGACCTACCAGGAGAATATGGGGTTCATGTCACTTTCAATGTAGGGGATCTCAATCCATACTATGGAGACTCTGAGGATGAGGAGGCTAAAGGCTTGAGGACAAGCCCAATTCAACCTGGGGAGGATGCAGCAGGAGCTGGGGCACAGGGTAGGGCAGAACTCAACACTAGGGACAAGGGGCAGGCCAAGGGGGATCAAGGGGTAAGCATTGCTACCCAAGGGGAGGTCTACATGGGTATCCAGGGGTCAATCTGGGGGCAAGGGATGGGTAACAAAAGGGGAAGCTGCAAGCTGAGCAATGTTGGCCAGGACACGAGCCAAGACACGAGCCAAGACACGAGCCAAGACACGAGCCAAGCAAGCCAAAAACAAGCCCACCAACACCCAACCACAAAATCACAAAAACAGCCTACAACAGTCACTTGGGGAGGGCATAACTACCACCACACTTTGAACCACCAGCTACCACCAAGCCCAGCTAAAACCTTACCCACCTAGGTCTAAAAAAGTCCTAGGGAACCAGTTCCAAAACACAACACAACTACCCTAAAAATCCAAATCAAAACAGCCTACCCAAAGCATAAAGCATAAAGCAGTCTTTCCATTTCTAGCTAAAAACTGAAAGACTATCTCCAAAAGTATTTCCTTGTCTTCCCTACTATTAGAACTACTGCAGAAGAAGGTCAATGAGCATTAATGAGCTTCGTCCACAAACTTCAAGCCAACTCCAAGCAACAAAACACAACCTGGAGCATGTCACTGTCATATGTCTGCATTTGTCTGTTTTCAGTTTTCTTTTGTGTTTTCAATCTGAAATTGTAGCCAGTAACTTGTCACGTTTATGTAGATTAATCCTGGCCCTTAGATGTTATTCTAGGGTTGTATTAGATCAAGCATTGAGGCCTATATAAGGACCCATGCTCTTTTGTATAAGGCAGTTGATTATTGAATGAAAAAAACTTGAGCATTGTTCTCATTTCCAAAATCTTTCCAACTTGTGCTTTGCCTTAGTTGAAAGTCAGGCCTGATAACATCCTGTGCTAGTCTGTGGTTGTTGATCTAAGTCTGTGGCAAGTTAGATATCCCTGTGCATAGACTGTGGGGTGTTTGCTTGTTGTTTAGTTCAAGTCTGCTTACCTGTGCTTGGCTGTGGTAAGGAGTCTTAGCTAGTCTAGTTTGTTGTTTGATTCCCTGTGTTGAGCTTTGGGAGTTGAGTAACATCCATATCCAGTGCTAGATAGGAGTCTAGGGTCCAATTCCTAACACACCCCTATAATATCACTGTAGCTACCCTACACCCTAGAAAGGTGACTACTCACTCATGATAATGTTTTTATCTAAGATGATGATGATAATAAAAACTAGGATAGACATGTTTAGTTGGTTTTGACAATATTTTAAGACTCTCTATGTGGCGATAATAACGACGCTAAATTGACAATCTAGGAAATGAAACGACGATTATAACGGTACTAAAATGAATCTAAGATAACATGGATAGAAAATAACAATCAAATGGAAAACATAAAGACTTTTAAACAAGGGATAAAATAGGAATACCTAGGTGATGATCAACAATGAAAGTGATAACAATAATAGAAATCCCTTGCATAGAATAATCGTTCCTTGAATTACAACACTTGTACCCAACAAAGTAGATTACAAAGATTGAAATTCTTATTGATCTAAGCTAAGATTTTGATGTAGAAAGGACAGAAATAAACTAAGAACTAAAGATGAAAAAGAAGAAGAAAATGAGAGAAGGGAGGCTAGTTCCCCCTCCTCCTAATCTAAAGAGAAATGTAAGAAGAGAAGAGATTATTGTAAAGAGGATGTGTTGAGAAGAGTGGCTGGAGCATCCTTTATATAGCACTAGGGTTTCGTGGGGAAGGGGTCGAGCATTGAACATATAGGACAAAAGGAGGAAGTTGAAGCAATTTGCTCGAAGCAGCAGGGATACCCGATCGGGTACACCACTTACCCGATCGGGTAAGTTGCAATCTGGGTCCTTTGACTCTCGTTTCATCTCCCCTTGCATATGACTTGACTTCCATCATCCCCCTTGACCTCTTGAGTCGGGTTTGTTGATAGGGTTTGATGTAAAACGATGAATTCTTCCGCCTAACTGATTGATCTTCCGACAACTGCGAAATCGTCTTTACTTCTTCTCTCTTTTGAATTAGTGAACCTTTTTGAAATGCCTTTCACTTGTTCAAGCTTGCTTCTTCTAATCGTCGAGTTCTAGGCAAATGCTCGGGAATATAGAAAAAGGGCGTAGAAACGTCATTTTCCCTACAAAACAGGTCAGAACATAGGAATTCGCCTAGAAGACGATATTAGCTCATAAAATGGCTTAACAAAGCACAAATGACATACAAAACCGAGCTAAATTGGGGGTTTAAATCATACAAATATTCACTATCATAACGTCAAACTCAATTGAGCCAATCCTTACCGATTTATGTTGACCAGTTGACTATAATATCCATCATCCCTTTGTATTCTTATTATTAAGATTTATATTTTGTGATCGCACTATTGTTGAGGACATTTACTCCAACAGGGTCTACTTATTAGATCCTTGTAATCCACCTCATCCTCATCATTATGTACTAAGACTTTATTTGTAGAATTTTCAATGATTGAGACTTCAATCCTCCCTTTTATTTATTCGCTTTTAATATAACAAAATTTTAGCCTTTGATTTTGTTAGATTCTTTACAGGTTTGGAAACTTTGGTTCATGTGACACTGAACACGCAACTTAGTTATTATTACCAAATGACAACGTCAAATAATGTCGTGTCTAGTAGTAACTTTTAGAGTCTTTCGTTCTACTTTTTACGGGTCATTAGCTTTGTTTTACGTTAACTTTAGTTTTTGTAATAGTATTAGTATTTAGTATTTTAAGTCAATAAAAGTCAAACCCGAAAACCCGAGACCCAAAAACCCGGAACTTGAAGTGGGCTAGCAAGGAATCATCAAGGTTTGAAGACCAAGCCAAATGGGTCAATGAAAGTCAAGGCAAGGTCAAATAATCATGGGGTCAACGAAAGTCAAGAAGGAAATCAAGGCAAAAATCCGGCAGTGCTCGACGCAGCCTGCGTCGTAGGACGCAGCCTGCGTCATCACGACGCAGCCTGCGTCGTAGGATGCAGCCTGCGTCATCTCTCAGCACGGGTTTTCTTCCTTTTCTCGTCTTGTCTTTTGGAAGCCCATCTTTCAAGGCCCCTAGGTTTGCGGACCAAGGGTATAAAAGAAGATTTATGAAGAGAGGCAAGGGGAATGAAGCATTCACCATACAACATCATATTTTCCTTAGCATTTCTCTCTTTTTGTTCTTCAAGTTTGGCTTTTGTAATAGGTTTTTCCTTAGAAATTGGTTGTATTATGAAGACTATGGGTAGCTAATCTCCTTTTGCTTAGTGTAATTTGAACAAGTTCTCCCCTTTTAGCATTGTAAGACTTTCTAATCCTTCCTTCTTTATTTAATTCCATCTTCCTTTGTTGATTTTCTTTGTTGAATGAATTGTTGTTAAGACCAACCATCTTAGTGATTATTTGTTTGATTAATTTGCATTGTCTTGATGAATTTGGTTGATTTGTCTTGATATTTGTTGATGCAACTTGAAAGATTGTAACTTTGGTTTAAAAGTTAGAATCTTTTGAGTGGAATTTGGTTTTTTATGTATTTAGAACATGGTTTAATGTTTTAGTTCATGAATCTAGCATGCTTCTTTGGTTTTGTGCTTAAAGCGTGCATCTTTATTTATGCTTATGGTTTAATAAGTATGGGTTTAGTTGTATTGGGTCATTTTTGGATGGTTTAATTCATGGTGGCTAATTCTTAGAAGTTTTTGCTATAGATAATTAGAGAAGGGAGGAAAGGAGGGAGCTTTACTTTGTTAATTGTGGGGGAACTTGGGATAATTGCACTAAGTAGTTTTTCCTTATTTGAATCTTTGATTATTTAGTTGTTATTGGTGATTCTAGGATTGATAATCTTTTCTCATGAAAAACTTTCTCCCTATTTGTTATCTACATGTTTACCATTGTGAATATCATAGTTTGTATGTAATTCAAGTCTTTGTTTCAATTAGTGTTTTAATTTGTGGTTAGATTAATTAATTTGTTTAATCGGTTTTTAGCAAGAGTCTAGATTAGATCTTTAGCATTCATCGCCTTCCCTTGGGTTCGATCCTTGTCTTACCCTTACTACCCTTTACTTAGGTTGGTTTGAGTCTAGATTTGGCTTTATAAATTGTTATTTGATTTAGCTAATTTGCGGATTTAACGACACCGTATAGAAAAAGCTCGTCAAATTTGGCGCCGTTGCCGGGGATGGCAATAAAGCTAAAGCTAGTCTAAAATTTTGGCTTAAATTTGTATGTTCCTTCTTGTAAATATTAGGAGTCAATTACTTGTTGTAGATTGTTTAACTTGTTTGATGAAATGGCAAACTTAAATTTTTTCCAATTTGAGAATGAACCATTTTGTGCATATTTTGATCGATTGGGGGACTATGCCTCAAATTGTCACTACTCTTATCAAACTTGGGAGCTTTGTCATGTATTGTTTAATGGGTTGAATGAACAAACCATGTTTCATGTTCATCGTTTGAGTGATGCAAAGTTTAAGTATGAGTTTGATTATGAAGAGAAGTGGGATTTTTTCCTTTACTTGGCTAAAGAGACATTTATATGGGGGTTGGAAAATTCTTGTCAACCCCAATTCAACCAAAGTGAGGAAATGCCTACCAATGACACATCTTCAATGAGCATCAATGACATATTGCAAGATATTATCAAAGGGGCACAAGACCTTGAGAAAGCTAATTAAATTGAAAGGGCAGCTAATCAAATTGAAAGGGCATCTAATCAAATTGAAAGGGCTATAGCTAAAGAGGATCGAGAGCTATACAATGTGAGGTTGGAAAACCTTGAAATTCAAGTAAACCAACTCCTTAGGGATATCGAAGAAAGTAGTATCGAACAAGATGAGATGCACACTTTAGATGATTCTTATGTTGATAATGGTTTCATTAGTGATGAGTATGACTTTAAGGTTGAAGACCCTCCTTCCCCTAAGCATGAAATGAGTCACAATTATAAAAAGTGTGTTGTTGATGAATATGATTTTTGGGATGATGAAGATGATGTGTGTGACTTGAAATCCTCTTGGGCCTTACCATCCATTGAGACCCCTATTCACATTCCGAGTTCCGGAGTTGATTTTGAGAAGAATGAGCAAGAAGACATGAGTTGGGGGGAGGTTGAGATTGAAAAGGAGGAGGTAAATGCTCTTGATGATGTTGTTTGTGACCTTCCTAAGACTATAAAACTTGCTAGTGTGGAGGTTAAGGAGGTTGCGAAAATGAATATGGAAAATGAGTTTGAAGAGGTGTACCCCCGCAAGGAAATGTCATCAAATGTATTCCACAAAGAAGCTCATGAGTCCTCTCATTATTACTTGGTTTTTGCCAAATCCAGCTTCTCTTTCAAGAAGCCTTACCGCGACATAGAATCATTTAGTCTTGACTACACTTGCCATATTATTCCAACCTACTACCTCCATTTCTCATCTTTATGGGCTAATGTGTTTGATAAGTTACTAAGGGCGTTGAGTTGTTCCGCTCTTGAGTCCTGAAGAAGAATGATCTTGAAAAGGCGTCGAGCAAACGAAAAAAAAAAACAAAAACCAAAAGC
Source organism: Heliosperma pusillum (assembly GCA_022085475.1). Lineage (NCBI taxonomy): Eukaryota > Viridiplantae > Streptophyta > Magnoliopsida > Caryophyllales > Caryophyllaceae > Heliosperma > Heliosperma pusillum. The sequence goes on along the minus strand of JAIUZE010008414.1, from coordinate 10,829 downwards.
GCTTTACGGGAGGCAACCCGTACTTTTTGTACATCTCCTCCACATTGAGGGCAATGTGGAAACTAAGTGTGGGGGAGAAGATTGTATATAGTTGTTTTGTTTTGATGCCTTGTATTGTGTTTGTTTTTATTTTGAAAAGAAAGAAAAAGAAAAAAAAAAAAAAAATTGAAAATCCCGGCTAGGTGAAAACCCACAAGGGTGGGCACCTAGGCAAGATTGGGAAGGTGGCCGAGGACGGAATGAAAACCCGAAAGGGCATTCCGGGCAAAATGAAGAATCGAGTTGCGAGCCACCAATGAGAGGAAAGGAAAAGCTAAGGTGAAAACCCGAAAGGGCACCTTAGGCAAAATGAGGGATTTTCAAGAAAAAAATGGAAAAATGAAAAAAAAAATGAAAAAAAAATTTGAGCATAATTCTTCCTATGATGAGGATTTTGGAGGAATAAGAAGGGAGTTATAAGGAGGAATTTGGAAGGAGGCTAGTTTAGGAACCCAATTATTTTTATTTTTGAGTCACAAAACTTTGTTTCAAATTGGTGGATTTATGTTGGTGGTCGCTTGGTTGTGCAAATTGTGAAGTTTGGGGCCAACCAAGTAACCATGATTTGCATTAGTGGAGTAATAAGGGGGTGATATAAGGAGGGGATTTGTGTGAAGATTGTTGAGAAAGACCATCTCGCTATGCCTTGGGATAAGGCAAAGATGGTCATACTTTTTTTTGGGAGCTATAAGTAGGGAGGAGTTGATTTGAGTCGGAGTAGGTGGCATGTCGTGTCTTTAGTCATTGAGGGATGATATAAGGAGGGGGAGTGAGAGAAGAGTGTCACAAGAATTGAGTCTTTTTGTTTTGTTTTTGTCATAGGTGGATTGTTTAAGAGGGAGTATAAGAAGGTTGTAGTGAGGGAAGAGAGGTCAATACCTTCACACACACTTTGTTGGGCTCGTGTCGTTCATGCTAATCTCGAGTTTTACTCGGGACGAGTAAAAGTCCAAGTGTGGGGGTGTTTGACAACGTCAAATAATGTCGTGTCTAGTAGTAACTTTTAGAGTCTTTCGTTCTACTTTTTACGGGTCATTAGCTTTGTTTTACGTTAATTTTAGTTTTTGTAATAGTGTTAGTATTTAGTATTTTAAGTCAAATTTAAGAGTCAAATCCCGAAAGTCAATAAAAGTCAAACCCGAAAACCCGAGACCCAAAAACCCGGAACTTGAAGTGGGCTAGCAAGGAATCATCAAGGTTTGAAGACCAAGCCAAATGGGTCAATGAAAGTCAAGGCAAGGTCAAATAATCATGGGGTCAACGAAAGTCAAGAAGGAAATCAAGGCAAAAATCGGGCAGTGCTGGGCAGTGCTCGTAGGACGCAGCCTGCGTCGTAGGACGCAGCCTGCGTCATCACGACGCAGCCTGCGTCGTAGGACGCAGCCTGCGTCATCTCTCAGCACGGGTTTTCTTCCTTTTCTCGTCTTGTCTTTTGGAAGCCCATCTTTCAAGGCCCCTAGGTTTGCGGACCAAGGGTATAAAAGAAGATTTCTGAAGAGAGGCAAAGGGGGAAGCATTTCACCATACAACATCATATTTTCCTTAGCATATTTCTCTCTTTTTGTTCTTCAAGTTTGGCTCTTGTAATAGGTTTTTCCTTAGAAATTGGGTGTATTATGAAGACTATGGGTAGCTAATCTCTTTTTGCTTAGTGTAATTTGAACAAGTTCTTCCCTTTTAGCATTGTAAGACTTTTTAATCCTTCCTTCTTTATTTAATTCCATCTTCCTTTGTTGATTTTCTTTGTTGAATGAATTGTTGTTAAGACCAACCATCTTAGTAATTATTTGTTTGATTAATTTGCATTGTCTTGATGAATTTGGTTGATTTGTCTTGATATTTGTTGATGCAACTTGAAAGATTGTAACTTTGGTTTAAAAGTTAGAATCTTTTGAGTGGAATTTGGGTTTTTATGTATTTAGAACATGGTTTAATGTTTTAGTTCATGAATCTAGCATGCTTCTTTGGTTTTGTGCTTAAAGCTTGCATCTTTATTTATGCTTATGGTTTAATAAGTATGGGTTTAGTTGTATTGGGTCATTTTTGGATGGTTTAATTCATGGTGGCTAATTCTTAGAAGTTTTTGCTATAGATAATTAGAGAAGGGAGGAAAGGAGGGAGCTTTACTTTGTTAATTGTGGGGGAACTTGGGATAATTGCACTAAGTAGTTTTTCCTTATTTGAATCTTTGATTAATTAGGTTGTTATTGGTGATTCTAGGATTGATAATCTTTTCTCATGAAAAACTTTCTCCCTATTTGTTATCTACATGTTTACCATTGTGAATATCATAGTTTGTAAGTAATTCTAGTCTTTGTTTCCATTAGTGTTTAATTTGTGGTTAGATTTATTTATTTGTTTAATCGGTTTTTAGCAAGAGTCTAGATTAGATTATTAGCATTCACCGCCTTCTCTTGGGTTCGATCCTTATCTTACCTTTACTACCCCTTTACTTAGGATAGTTTGAGTCTAGATATTGGTTTTATAAATTGTTATTTGGCATAGCTAGTTTCCGGAATTAACGACCCCGAAAATAAGCCCGTCACCAAACACAAGAATAAACTCATAGTTCTCCTGGAGAATCTCATGGACATTCTTGAAGGCTATCCAATGACTCTCATGTGGATTACTTGTTATCAACTTGTCATGCTCCAAGCATACACTTATCAAGGTAAGTGTATATCTTGGTATATATGATTGGCCTAATGGCGGAAACATTAGCAATCATGTGTATCATGTCTCATCTATCACTATAGATTTCTGAAACATTCCTGCACGGAAGGCAATGTCACTACATCATTCCCATTGACCAATATGTCTCCTACATACGAGACATGGGAGATATTCTTGCCTCAGATACAATATGTTTCCTTCAAGTCTTTCTTCTAGAAATGACTTCCTAAACATTCCTCCACTGAAGGCAATGTTAGTACATCATTCCTAATGACCAATATGTCTTCTACATACAACACATGGAAGACAATGTACTCCCACTAATCTTCATGTCCATACATGATTTTTCACTCCCACTAATCCTCATGTCCACACATGATAGATGTAGCTCCCACTTAATTACATGCATAAACATGGCTCTTCGACAATTCGAGGAAACCATTCTCTCTTGTTATGCCATGAGTGTTCTCTTAGGAAAGCATTTATCTCCTAAGTTTTGTACGACAACTTATCTATTTCTAAATGTCCATTTAGAAAGGTAACTTTTAACAACTCTTTGTCATTTGTCATACATGTACGTGGTGTAGATACAATTTTCTTGGATCCCAAAGATGGTTATATTTTAACTTATATATAATATTTTACAATAAAGTTTTATTCATCTTGGGGAGGTCCAAACCTACCCAAGTGATTTCACTTATATAGAATCCATCTTAGATAACATGGCTTTTATGTGACAATTTTAAATTTAGAAATGATAACCGCGAACCCATAGATCATAGTCTTATCACTTTCAAAAAGTAGATATTTTCACTATATGCTTCCGGCCTTGGATTACTTAAGAACATTTTCTCTTGTCTTTGTTTGTGGCATATTTTCTCCCACTCTATCCTTTAGTAAATACGCTTATTTACGTGAAGGATAGCACCATGAGCTACAAATAGTTTTGTTTCTGTAGGTGTAAATGAGAAAATTCTTGTAAGGATAGCTTCATGAGCTCTATTCCTTAGTCACAAACAGCTTTGTTCTCCAGGTATAAGTGGGGTATAATGCTCGTATTAACTCTTATTAACTTTGAGCGGTCTATAGTAGATTTATTTGTTTAGACTTTATTATTTTAGCTTCTCTATAGAGTCACTCTATTTAAGCAAAATACTTGGACTCTTATCCATGTCTTGAACAAATTTAGGATTCTTAACCCTTTCATAGCTAGTATGGAGTCTAATTGCCGTTTTAAAGATCTTATCTTGGGGCTATATTTGAATTGTAAATCTCCAAGTGTAAGTTTGTCAACTCACTTTGCAATTGACCTTTCTTATTCCAAAAACGTTGTGACGTCTAGTCAGAATGCCAAAGTAAGAATCCCATTCTTAACTTTGGTTATTCATAATGATCCAATCATTATATTCCTCATAAGATCGATTTAGTCAGTATAATTTATGTTTCATGATACTAACATTGCACGATGAAAAGGTTTAAGAACATTAATACAAATTCCATAAATATAGTGACTTGGGTTGAAAACCAAGTCACCATACAAATACAACAATTGTTCAAAGGAATTCAAAATACTTTCCATGTAAAAATATGGAAAAAAGAAAATAGGTCAACAAACCAACAATCAAATGCAATAACAAAATAGAAGACAAATAGCAAAATATCGCCAAGCCCATGATAGGTCTCCACTACGTGGTGGCTACTCTATCTTCCTCGTATATCCTCCTAGGCTTGCTTTACCTTGTCCTTCTTCTCATGCCCAAAATGTGAACAAAAAGGGTGGTGATAATCAGAACTCGTATCAAAATACCAAAGTTGAGATGAGTATCAATCACATAAACTTTGGGAAGAACCATTACCAACTAGAAGAACCCGTCCACTTTGATGTCTCCCAAGTACTTGGAGCAATTGCGCTTCCAATGGCCTGTGCCATTACAATAATGACACTTGTCATCGGATACGGCTCCCTTCTTGCCTTTGGAAGAGCTATTTATAATTGCTTTCCCTTTGCCTTGATAGGAGTGAATGGGCTTGCATCCCTTGTTCCCTTTGCCTCCACTTTTCTTGAACTTCGCCTTGCTCTTGACATTGATGTTAAAAACATCCTTACTAGAGCTAGATTTAAAGCCCATGTCACGTTCGGCTTGCAAAAGCATCTTGTGCAATTCATGAACCGAGACAGTGGCATTTCGCATATTGAAGTTCACCCTAAAGTTGACAAACCCTTTGATCTTACTTAGGGAGTGAAGTATGCGGTCAATTATGAGAGGGATAACATTATTGGAGCTTGTGAAAACAGTTGGGAGGCGGCTTCGTATTGCATAAATATTGGAGCTCGTGAAAACAGGGTCACGAGCTTAGAATATATTTCATATGCGGTCGTCATTTTAATGGCATTACGTTGAAGCTTGCTATCCATCGACCTTGTAGTAGGCCTCATAGGCCTCCCTAGTGGCGTTCGATGACCTCGCATTTGGAGCGCTAGAGGAGGCCTTGGTTAGGTAACTAAGCTTACCGTCACCTTCGGCGGCTAAGCGTAGTTGCCCATTCCAATCCGTGAAGTTTGAACCATTATTTTCATGTTTACAACAATCCATGAAGGATCTTAGCCATGAAACGGTGGTGAGTGGTGGAGGTCGAACCTTGTTATTGTTGTTTTCCGACATTGCGAATTAAAATAAGTTGGACTACAAAATAGAAAATGAAAGAAATATCAACATTTTTCGTTTTTAAGATACTGTAAACATTTTAAACCAGTTTGACATTTATATAATGACCTCTACCAAATTACATAAATGATTCCAAGACCCAAATCCTATATTAACTCGGGTTAATGTGTGCCACCGATTCCACGACCTTTTTTAATATTACTGAAAGTGCTAGACCTCTAATTAGACTCCTCTAATTAGTTCATTAAATTACATTAACTTAATGATTTAGGATCTAGTTATCATGCATGCAAATATAAAAGCATAAAAGAAAAGATAAGACGAAAACATCCTTACATTGGGATTTTTCGGTTCAATATGGGCACAATAAGAACTCCTTCTTATTGTTCTTGAGCATGAAATTAATGGATGATCCTCCATAAAACAACCTCCAAAGTAGAAGGTCTCCTTCTTGTTGCACCCAAGATTAAACCCAAATAATCTTACTTATTATTAACTAGATAATAAGTAAGAATTAATACTACTAATATTGTTGTATTACTACACTAGTAATATGACATGAATATTAGTTTGCATGTGAGTTTAGAGAGATGTTGGAGGTTTTTAGAAAGAAGAAGAAAATAAGCATGAAAATCAAGTGTTTAAAAATGAACAACAAGTGCCCATTATATGGCACTATGGCCGGCACCCACAAGCCCCAAAAATGGGTGATTTTCTTCTTATTTTATTCACATGCATAATGGTAGTGTATGCGATTGTATAATGATAATGATCATGTGTCATACATGTCATAACATAAGGTGGAGTGTAGGATTAGATGAGAACAATCATCATTGATCTCCACTAGCACTATATCCGGCCTCCACTAGCAAAATGTGGTCTATTTTGATTTTTGATATTTGTCCCACAACTACTTATAATCATATGTTTAATTATCTTGTATAATTAAGTGTTAATTTGATCATATAACAATTATATGACTTAAATTAATAAACAATATGTACTTAACTTTTAAGTGATATTTTACCATTATATCAATATATAATGGATCCCACAATGCCTAGTTAATTTATTTTACAACTCCTTGTAAATATAATTAACTAATTACCTCTACCTCAAAATATATGCATAACCTCAACTAATTTAATGAATTAACGATTAATCACTAAATAAAATCTTATTTAATCGTATTAAATAAGACGTAAAATTTATTCAGTCAGTTATCGTATAATTGACTAATAAACTTAAGTGGAATGAGTTCCTAACTCAATTTCCAAGAAATAACTCTCGTAACTAAACGTACATATCAAATATATGTAATGCCCTAATTAAAATGTATCGTATACAAATAATTAGTATTCTATTTGAGTCTCATCCTATAGGTGTGACCTAAAGGGATCAGTTGACCACCGCCGTCATACGACAATAACGTCAAACTCTAGTCAGCCGAGCGTTACCGATTTACGTTAATCAACTGACGTCGAGTATCAAAATATACTAATCATGCCACGTATATTCCAAATGAGATTTATTATATAAATGCACTATTGTGGAGGACACGTACTCCAACAAGTTGTGCATGTAGAAACAATGTTGCGGAGGACTCCTACTCCAACAATATCTCCCACTTGTCTCGAAAAGTTGTGTGTTACCGATTCGCTTGTCTCTTTTGTGTCACATCCTCCCACTCATTGCAAGGTGTCTTACAGGTCGCACTTGCAATTGAAAATTATAAATAGAGTGGTTTTCTCGATCTGGGAGAGTAGCTGTCTGACCGGAAAATCTATCAGAGATCTCTTCCGGGCGTGGCCACGAATTTCCAGTTAGTACTCCTCGAGTGGCCCGAAGATGTTAATACCCAACGTGGGTGGACAATTTCTGTTGACCCATCTTACACTGTATGATGCAGATCACCATGACCGAGAAGATGTCCATCAGCCTCCTTTCACGGCACGACCAGGACAAAAACCAAAGTCAATCGGAAACTACACTGACTCAGGTAAATGGTCGCCAGTCTAAAGAATCGACTCATAGGAATAAAATAGAAATCCCCGCCACGAATAGGCTTCAATAATTTTGATAAGGGACTCTATTATGGTCACTGCCCGACAGAGTGTCTCCACAGTCTGTCTATGTAAATGACCAGTCATCTCCATGACCCCATGGTGCTGAACCAACCATCGATCGACTTACAATCTAGTCACTTCGAGACGTCACCTCAAATGAGTGACTAAGGACAAAACACTAATTTCATCATGTTCACTTGAATTGGGTTCAACTTTTCTTTCAACCAATTCAGATAAACAAAGTATTAAAATTTAGTCAAACTAAATAAGGAGTTTTTAAAGAAACTCTAACAATGAATGCGATTATCTAATATTTGGAAACATTGATACGTTATATATAATTTCATATCTCATAATCTCTAGCAATTCAGGTACATATTTCAATCCCATTGAAATGACATGACTATCATGTTCAGCCTGCAAAAGGCATGGCTAATGGATTAGCAATACTTACATCTTTCCCACCGTTTTGATTGCTATTTCTCTTTGTCTACGTAATCTCATATTACATAAAACTTTCTGAGTACATGTCTAGGTTTGAATCTAGACTTAGGACTCTTGGCCTAAAGGTAGCTCCCACTGTTTTACCAGTATAATGGGATAGGATATACAATTATAGGAACTACTTCTAATCCCTCCAATACTGTCGAATCCAAGCTACTTTCATATGCATCATCATATAACGCAATGTACTCCATTTCTGTTGTGAAATACGCAATGATAAACTGCCTGGAACACTTCCAGCGGATACATGACATTTATATTTGAAAATGTCACTTCTACTTGGAACCTTTCCAATAGTCTTTTCTGCTTGGAACTCTTCCAACAGATAAATCTTCTATAAAACACAGCCAGTTCGTGATTTCAAATCACTTTGATCAGTTTGGAAACTGAAGTCTGTGTAACCCGTTACACACAACTCAGTGTAAACTCCAAACACATGGAACATATCTTTAGTCCTTCGCAAGTACTTAAGGATGTTCTTTATGGCTGTCAAGTGACTCTTACTTGGATTTGATTACAAATGATTCGTCATGCACAAGGCTTGCAAAATGTCGGATTGAGTATACATCATAGCGTATATAATTGATCCCGCAGCGGAAGCAAAAAGAATCAATTATCATGTGTTAAACTTCCTTGAACTAGTCAAAGATCTTATCAATATAAGAATTTTAACTCAATGGTAATATCCTTTTAGATTTATCTCCACGAATCCGGATATCTAAAAGATGTATTCTACTTCTCTAAAATCTTCCATCATTTAAAATGATCAATATGTCTCCACATATAAGACTGATGAAAACCATATTACTCCCACTAAACTTCATGTATAAACTTAATTCCTCGAGATATCGAGAAATATTTTATGACATGATTGACACACTATTCCAACTCTTTAGTGCTTACTTAAGACATCCTCTTAAGCTTGCAAATTAACTTAGGATAGTTAGGATCTACGAACCCACAGGTGAATATAAAATATACTACCTCTTCTAGAATCGTATTCAAGAAGGTGGTCCTTGAGGTCCAAGTGACATCATACTATTATGATATGCTGTAATCGCTAAGTATATTCGAATGGATCGAAGAATTAAGGTTGGTGCAAAACTATTTGCCTAACGATTTATCTTTGAAAACATTTTAATGTTCATCCATGCAAATTTTTGATCTTAAAAATCAATTTACATTGCAGAGGTCGTACTTCTTCAAGTAAAATTTACCAGGTCACATACCTGACCAACATGCATGGAGTCCATTACGAATCATTACGAATCGCATGACTCTAAACCATAGCAAGAAGTTGGGACTAGAAACAGTCTTTTATAAGTCACATATTAGAATTCATCACTATTAAGGAGTGATAAAATTCCACCTGACCACCTAGGTTCCGAAGAAACAACTACTAAACAAGCAATGAGGAAACTTTTTCCGGACCATATGCTCAGTTTGTGGCTCTTGAAACATTTTATCCCACTCTGTCTTATCAATAAATAATCGTATTTTTATTGAAAGACAACATCACGAGTCACAAACGCTTTGTTGTCGTGGTCAATGTAGGATTATTGAGCACTTGTTTCATTCGGATAACTTATTAATTAGGTACGCTACCTATCCACATCGTATACGAAATAAAATCCGACTGTTATAAATGTGCTTTGATATGGTGGGATAAGAAATAGCAGACAAAAATAATAATATCCCAAAGTTAGTTAAGTGGCTCAGATTAACTCGACAAAGACAAAACCATATCGTATAAGGTTCTGTTTCTCTATTTAACAACGCCTTATCTCATAATGTGTGTTAGAGAAGTTAACTCATGAAACTATTTCATAATACTTTTGGTGAAAATCAAAGTCAATACTTAGATATTTTAGTTACGATTTGGTCGTAAATCCTTGATCTAATACTCTTGGTGGTTAACTACTTCACATTGAAGCTCTTTGAAATTTTCAAAGATTTCTCTTAGCACCTCATTAAGTAGAATGAAACACAATATCTACTTAAGTCGTCGGTAAATAAAGTGAAATAGCCATAACCATCTCTGGTTGTGTTTGTTATTGGACCACGCATATTCTTATGTAATAAGGCCAATAACTCACTAGTTCGATTTCCTTTTTAACAAAAGGGCACGAATCATCTTGCCTTGAATACAAGATTCGCACACACCATAAGATTCAAAATCAAATGGTTTAGAGATACTAGTCGATACTAGCCTTTTATGTGCTACACAATCCAGAATTAAGATTAGATTTGGGTCACAAATTTTGAGCCTTTTACAATCTATATGACAAGTAATTTTTAGTTTTAGGTCAAGAATATAATTACCTTTGATTGTTATGGCATAACCATTGACCAAGTATAGGTATAAAAAGGAAACAACGCTTGTTCCATTCACAAAAGTGAAACACTTGTGTCGTACACTCAAGTGGATACTATATTCTTTATTTAGAGGTCGTGTACATAATAACTTTTTATTAAAATATACCTCTAAATCCAAAACTAGATTGATTACATTATAACTTTTATATGTTTCTATAGAAATAAAAACTACAATAGTTCTATTTCCCTTGTAGGTCGACATTTAATCATGGCTAGTTGTCGCACGAATCATTATTATATGCATTGAATACATCGATGAAAACCATAATGGGTATCTAATACCCAAAACTTGCCGTTTAGCAAAATAAATGTCGATCATATAGATATTATGGGTGAAAATAGTACACCCAATTTCTAACTCTTTAGAAAACTTGGGGCAGATTCTTTTCTTGTGTCGTACACTGTAAGAATAGAATCATCAAAGGTTGGGTTCGACACCTTGCTTGGTTTTTGACTTTACTATTCAAAAGAGCCTTGCCTTTTTACCTCGTCTTGTTGATGATCA
>JAIUZE010008413.1:0-10805 GCA_022085475.1 Heliosperma pusillum | reverse complement strand
ATAGAAAGAAGAAAGAAAGAAGGAAAGAATACAGAAAAACGAAGGATGAACCCCACTACTCTCTTCCCTCTATGAAAATTCTAATGTCGATAGTAACTCGACAATACTAACTGTACAAGTAAACTAGTCCTCAAGGGAGTGCAATATATCCCCAACATTTCAATCATCGAATTCCTACCAAGATATTTCATAAGCATGCCACACCGAGTAGCAACTCCCAATTATTCCAATTCAATAAAAATCTTCTAAGGTCCATCGAAACTAATATTGGAAATCACCATCAAAATATTTATAATTAAAGAAACAAGACCGCTAACAATCACAAAGTAAAGGACTTACTATGAAATCCTTTAATCCAATTTATTCCAAAAATTCATTACTCCAACTTATTTACAATGAACCCTCTAATCCTCAAAAGTTGAATCTCGAAACCTCAAAGAGATTAGTCACACAAAACTCGATTCACTTCACGTTTGCCAACACATAGGGTAATGTGACCGTAATTAATTTATTTATCTCTTCCAAACTCTCAATACATCGGTTTTTGCTTATGTCGATATTCCTCAAGTTGTGTCATCAAATCCAAATTCCACAAAGTATTGATTCCCGTTAGGGTCCAACCTTTAACGACAACAAATTCTCAAGTAACATTAAAATCACTAAATTTTCTAACCACAACTACAACTATGATTAAGCTTATTTCGATCCTCAAAAGATATTGCAACTTCAAGTTTTCATAGTCTAAAACCACTAGGAGAATTTCATCTCAAGTTTATCCTCAAATCCTTATAATCATCTAAACATGAAACTAGTTTAATAAGATGGTTAAGTACCATATTCGAAACTACTTATTTACTCCAAAATAGACATATCATAAGCATGGTCTTCAAACCAATGCTAAACTTCGAAGTCCAAAAGACTAAATTACTAATGAGTTAAGAAGTCATAGCCAACTCATTCGATCTTACACCATCGAATATCATGCACTATTTACACACAATTCAGGACAAGCATCTAGCATTAAAATCTTTAAACATTTTTTATCACACCTTCCTCAAGGATACCAACTCTCACCACCATAGGGTGAAATTAGATCTATAACATTTTCCTCAAATCACCAGTTCATTCTAACAAACACTAATATTCCACAAAATTCAAAGTTCTTCCGACTAAGAATAATATACCGCATACCAATGGGGTGACATCCATACCAATGTTACAAGAGGAAGGTAAGAATACCAATGGTATAATGGAGGAACTATTAAGAGAAATTTCCAAAATGTAAATAGGGTGGAAGAGAAAGAAGCCCCAAGATAGAAAGAAGAGGGCATAATATTATAAGGACGAGAGAATTCGCAGATGAAGAAAGAATTCACTTCAATTAGGCTTTATAAATCTTCAAATCTTCGGTAGAGGATACTCCTTCTAGGTAACACATATTCCACCATAAGGCGTAATATTGCTCATAGCAATTTGGCTAGCCACCCAAGCATAGCCTCCTTGGCAATTGTCTTCTTTATGAGGAGGGACCTGGTTGGCACTACCAATGATCTCTTCTATACGAGGTCCAACCATCTTCATAAGAAACAAAACAAATTAAGTTACTCCTAACAATTAGCATAAACATATAGACTACAACATAAATCCTAATCTACCCATCTTACCCTTCTATCTCACAAGTTTATTATTTATTAAGGTCAAGTTATTTATGCAAGGGTACACAAACGTGCGTCGGGAGCAAAAATGCTCTGATACCAACTGTGACACCCTCAAATTTGCGGAAAGAAAAAAAATAATTTAAATACATAAAAGATGATAATATATAACAAGGGTGTCATAAATAACAAAGGTCATTACAAAACGGAAACAATATTCTACAAAAGAAATATACAAGACGGGAGACATATCTCCCGTATAAATACGGAAATGAAAGAGTGTATAATAATATACAATCTAAGAACCGAATATAGGTCCAAGGTAATACTTCGCTCGCTAGCTCGTCAATGTACCCAATGTCTGCATTCACCACCTGTTCGACCGCATTAAATATAAACACGGAAGCCACAGTCAGTGGGGAGTAACTCCGAGTCCTCCCAGCCACGAAATGTCGAGTTTAATGAAACATGAATAACATAAAAGCAATGTATATGGAAAATACAAAACTTAAAACATATATGATATGCTTTTCATGTTATGAAACAGATAACTAACAAATAACCTAGCATGTGAAAGCTATCATGTGAAACCGATAATAAACTATAACTCGAGGTAGGGAAGCTGGTATGCTAGCTCAGAGGTTCCTCTCAGAAACATGGCCGTGATACACTCAAACCCTAATCAACACGTAATCATGTGAATCAGTTAACAATCGGTAATCCAAACTCTATCAATCCTAGCCGGCTTGCATCTCACCTTCTAGAACTCATAGAATCATACAAACATGAAAGACCAATACTTCTATAAACAGGCATAAGTTCCTAGGGCGGCCAATAGTCATCTGTAACTCGAGGCTATACCACAAGGTAGGAAAACATCCTAGTCCTAGACTGATCAGACCTAGCGACAACAGCTAGTCCATTCCCCGTCTCATGACATAACCGTACACAAGAAACTCTGCTAGGCGACCCCCTAAGCAGAGATGGCTAGTACTTAAGCTGGCTCCCTTCCCAAAGCGGAACTCTTAGGATGCCATGCCCCGACTTGGGGATAAGCACCCCAGGCCCGGGACACAAAAGCTATCAAGCAGTGAACTATATACTCGTTAAAGATAGTACGGGCCTATCAATGTCATGGTCCAAGATACTCATTTAGAATTAGAATGGTCAAGACGCCATATACTCATAATTCTCTATGGGTACTTAGTCAACACGACACCAACCATATAATAAACAGTCACGGGAAAAACATCCTATCATGTGACTAAGTGCATATCAATAATAATCAAATATCATATCGCCTCATATCTACTAAGGCTAATTCATAATTAAATACAACCTCACTTGAAGACAAATCCCCGACCCGAGTCCCGCGACGGGTCATCAGTCAAATCGGGGCTGACTAGATCTTAGGTTGACCAAACCCGTTGGATCAAACCGGCTAGAAGCAGAGGCTTTATCACATAGACATAAAATCAACATATTCATTACATGTTATTTTATTACTACTTCTAACATGTGAATTATTATATCATACCCCAAAAACCGTTTGACAAAAAGGATATTAAATTAAACTACGATCTCGTCTTATAATTTCTAACATGTGAGAAATAATAATTTTATGAAAATACTTTTAATTAAATAATTTACTTATTAAAATTTCCCACTTGCTAAATATTACAAAACACGACAAAAATAACGATAACTCACAAACCGTCACAAGTCCCAAAGTGGGACCCACGGGCTGATTTTGGGCCGGACCCAACATGGCCAGGACTGGGCCCCACGGCTGATTTGGGCTAAAATGGGTTGTTTTGATTAAATTTCTAAAACCGATTTCTAATATTTTTCCCGCATGCTTAACATATTTAAAACCCGTCAAAACAACAATTAAACAATCAAACATCGACACAACCCAAAGACCAAAACCCGGACCCACCATGGACCAACCCAGACCGGTCTGAACCGGCCTGGACCGGCTGGTTTGGTCCGGTTTGGCCCCTCCTCCACGGTTCACACAACCAAAGCAACAACCCCAATTTCCAATTAATTCCAACATGTTTTTAATTACTAACATCCATTTTTAAACATCCAATTTAACCATCCAACATGCAACAATCATCATCATGAAGAAATCATAAAAATATAACAAGAACACCAACTTATTCATAATTTCCTACAACATAATAAAATCAACCACTTATCATGTTACTAACTAAAATCATAAAACCATAATAATATGAACAAAAACTAAAGATGAACCAAAATCTAAAGAAAACCAAAGCTATGTAACATATATCCGTCGAGTAACTCGGAATCGTTACCTTAGCTAGCTAAAATCAAGTAGCACCAAAATAATAAGAACTAAGAACTAAGAAACCCGTCTTCTAGTCTTCTCCTAAGATATACGAGTCACCAAACTCGTCTTCAAAATCTTACCCTATAAGAAATGACAAGAAAAACATTATTAGAACTTAAAATATGATTTTCCATAATTAAAGTGTTGAAAACGATTTTGTCGGAATTGGAAATAAAACGTACTTGAAGATGGGGAGCGAAGAGGAGGTCCTAGAAATATAAGTTAGGACGGATTTCATTAAGAAATGAAGGTTTTATGAAGGTTTTGCTCAAGAACGATGAAGAACGGATGAAGAACGCGAAGAACGCTCAAGAACGATTAAAGAAAGTGATATTTTGATCTTAATTTGATTTGTTGAAAAATGAAAAGTTGTTTGTGAGTAAAGTGGAGTGTGTGAGCCGTGAGTTTATAGAGCAAAATAGTGCGTTGGGTTTGAAATTGTTGTTATGGAATTGACCCGGTATAATAATTATATTACCGTAATTAATTAGATATTAAGTTAATTGAATTAAATATCAAGATATTATGTTATTGTAATGAAAAGAAAGAAAATATCAATGTCAAAGAGAGAGGAAAAACCGTGTGATATGGTGACTGTCGGGTCAGTTTTGTAAACGATTTGCGTAATTTTCGTTAAATGATCGATAAAGTAAAGAATATCTAGTATTATTATTAGTTTAATCAAAAGAATTAAACTATCTAATGTGAGTGGAAAACGATGACCTGGGCGCGTGACTCATGCCAAAGTCGAGTTTCGGTTTCGTTTCGCGCTTTACGATGAGTCGGGAATAGTTAAATAACGTGCGGTTAAAACCGTAAACGTTATTCTTTAAATTCCGAATAAATTCAAAATAATTATATTAAATTATGATAAATCTTAATAAATCCAAATAAAAATAAATCAAAAATATTATTTTTTTAAATAAAATTTCGGTCTTCAAACTTATGAGACGAGTCGGGAAAAGTCAACGGAAGTCACAGTTGACTGAAAAGTCGAGAAAAGTCGAAGATGACTTAAAAGTCAAGAAAAGTTTAGGACGACTTAAAAGTCAAGGAAAAAGTCAATGACGACTTTAAAAAGTCAAGGAAAAGTCAAAGACGATTTAAAAGTCAAGAAAAGTCAAAGATGACCAAAAACGGTCTTTTCATGAAATCTCTCAAAAATTCCAAATACGAACGCGGAATTTCAAAATAAGACTCGGAACAAAAATTCATATTTTAAAAACTTAAGTTCTACTGAAAAGTATCCATAAGCTATTGCTTAAGCAACTTGGGTACTTTTCGGGTTGTTACAATCACCCCTCCTTTTAAAAAGTTTCGTCCTCGAAACTTAGAAGAAGGAACGTAACATATATGTAGGTCTTATTTCAAAACTGTTAATAATATACTTGTAATATAAATATAGGATCTTATCAATGGAACGGAAGGTTTTCGTCGGCCGTTAAGAACATCGACGTCCCAAGTCAAAGACTTAAAAATATACATTTTCGCATCAATAAATGAGAAAACTAGTTATCGAACGTCTCCAATAACAAGTTTCAACACTCTTTGATGGTAAAATACTTGAAATCGTAAAACATTTCTAAAAGCTTTAATTCAAAAATTCTATAGTAAAAGTAATAACACTACTATCTATACCTAAAACTTCTAACTAAAGCTTCTAATATCCTATCTATACGAGATGACAATTGATAGAAGGAACGAAATATTCGAAAGAATAAATCGAAAAGAAAGAAGGAAGAAAGAAAGAAGGAAAGAATAAAGAAGAACGAAGGATGAACCCCAATACTATCTTCCCTCTATGAAAATTCTAATGTCGATAGTAACTCGACAATGCTAACTGTACAAGCAAACTAGTCCTCAAGGGAGTGCAATATATCCTCAACATTTCAATCATCGGATTCCTACCAAGATATTTCATAAGCATGCCACACCGAGTAGCAACTCCCAATTATTCCAATTCAATAAAAATCTTCTAAGGTCCATCAAAACTATTATTGGAAATCACCATCAAAAATATTTATAATTAAGGAAACAAAACTGCTAACAACCACAAAGTAAAGGACTTACTATGAAATCCTTTAATCCAATTTATTCCAAAAATTCATTACCTCAACTTATTTACAATGAATCCTCTCATCCTCCACAGTTGAATCTCGAAACCTCAAAGAGATTAGTCACACAAAACTCGATTCACTTCACGTTTGCCAAACATAGGGCAATGTGACCGTAATTAATTTATTTATCTCTTCCAAACTCTCAATACATCGGTTTTCGCTTATGTCGATATTCCTCAAGTTGTGTCATCAAGTCCAAATTCCACAAAGTATTGATTCCCGTTAGGGTCCAACCTTTAACGATAACAAATTCTCAAGTAACATTAAAATCACTAAATTTTCTAACCACAACTACCACTATTATTAAGCTTATTTCGATCCTCAAAAGATATTGCAACTTCAAGCTTTCATATTTTAAACCACTAGGATAGTTTCTTCCTAAACTTATTCTCCATTTTCCATAATCATTTAAACACGAAACTAGCTCCATAGGACGGTTAGGTATCTTATTCGAAACTTCTTATTTACTCCAAAATAGACATGTCATAAGCATGTCTTCAAACCAATACTAAACTTCTAAGTCCAAAAGACTAAATTACTAATGAGTTAAGAAGTAATAGCCAACTCATTCGACTTTACTCCATCGAATATCATGAACTATTTACTAACAAGTCACGACAAGCATCCAACAATAAAATCATTAAACATACCTTACCACACCTTCCTCAAGGATACCAACTCTCACCCCCATAGGGTGAAATTAGATCTATACCATTTTCCTCAAATCACAAGTTCATTCTACCTAACACTAATATTCCACAAAATTTAAAGTTCTTCCTACTAAGTATAGTATACCACAAACAAATGGGTATGACATCCATAAAATGTTACCAGAGGGAGGTGAGGATACCAATGGTATAATGGAGGAACTATTAAGAGAAATTTCCAAAAGGTAAATAGGTTGGAAGAGAAAGAAGCACCTAGATAGAATGAAGAGGGCATAATACTATAAGGACGAGAGAATTCACAGACGAAGAAGGAATTCACTTCCATTAGTCTTATAAATCTTCAAATCTTCGGTAGAGGATACTCCTTCCAGGTAACACATATTCCACCCTAAGGCGTAATATTGCTCCTAGCAATCTGGCTAGCCACCCAAGCATAGCCCCCTTGGCAATTGTCTTCTTTATGCGGAGGGACCTAGTTGGCACTAACAACGATCTCTTCTACACGCGGTCCAACCGTCTTCATAAGAAACAAAACAAATTTAGTTACTCCTAACAATTAGCATAAACAAATAGACTACAACATAAAACCTAATCTACCCATCCTACCCTTCCATCTCACAAGTTTATTATTTTATTAAGGTCAAGTTATTTATACAAGGGTACACAAACGTGCGTCGGGAGCAAAAATGCTCTGATACCAACTGTGACACCCTCAAATTTGCGGAAAGAAAAAAAATATTTTAAATACATAAAAGATATGAATACAATACGAAGGTGTCATTACATAATAAAAAGGTTCGTTACAATACGGAAATAAAATTCTACAAAAGAAATATACAAGACGGGAGACATATCTCCCGTATAAAGACGGAAATAAACTAGTGTATAATAATATACAAACTATGAACCGAATATAGGTCCAAGGTAAAACTTCACTCGCTAGCTCGTCCATGTACCCCAAATATGCAACACCACCTGTTCGACCGCATTAAATATAAACACGGAAGCCACAGTCAGTGGGTAGTAACTCCGAGTTCTCCCAGCCACGAAATGTCGAGTTTAATTAAACATGAATAACATAAAAGCAATGTACATGGAAAATACAAAACCTTAACATATATGATATGCTTTTCATGTTATGAAACAATTAACTAACATATAACCTATCATATGAACGCTATCATGTGAATCCGGTAATAAAATATAACACGAGGTAGGGAAGCTGGTATGCTGGCTCAGCGGTTACCATGTAACATGGCCCTGATACACTCAAACCCTAATCAACACGTAATCATGTGAATCAGTTAACAATCGGGAATCCAAACTCTATCAATCTTAGCCGTCTTGCATCTCACCTTCTAAAACTCATAGAATCATACAAACATGAAAGACCAATACGTCTACAAACAGGCATAAGTTCCTAGTACAGTCAATAGAAGACTTCTGTAACTCGAGGCTATACCACAATGTAGGAAAACATCCTAGTCCTAGACTGATCAGACCTAGCGACAACAGCTATTCCGTTCCCCGTCCCATGACATAACCGTCTATGAGAAACTCTACTAGGCGACCCCCTAAGCAGAGATGGCTAGTACGTAAGCTGGCTCCCTTCCCAAAGCGGAACTCTTAGGATGCCATGCCCCGACTTGGATATAAACCCACCAAGCCGGGACACAAAAGCTATTAACCATGAACTATATACTCGTTAAAGACAGTACGGACCTATCAATGTCATGGTCCAAGCTACTCATTTAGAATTAGAATGGACAAGACGCCATATATCCATAATTCTCTATGGGTACTTAGTCAACACGACACCAACCATATAATAAATCAGTCACAGGAAAACATTCTATCATGTGACTAATTGCCTATCAATAATAATCAAATATCATATCGCCTCATATCTACTAAGGCTAATTCATTAATTAAATACAACCATACTTGAAGACAAATCCCCGACCCGAGTCCCGCGACGGGTCATCAGTCAAATCGGGGCTGACTAGATCTTAGTTTGACCAAACCCTTTGGATCAAACCGGCTAGAAACAGAGTCTTTATCACATAGACATAAAATCAACATATTCATTACATGTTATTTTAATAAAACTTCTAACATGTGAATTAGATTATATTATACCCAAAACCCCGTTTGACTTAAAGGATATTAAATTAAACTACGGTCTCGTCTTATAATTTCTAACATGTGAGAAATAATACTTTAATGAAAAACCTTTTTAATTAAATATTTTACTTATTAATATTTCTCGCTTGCTAATTATTACAAAACGCGATAAAAATGACGATAACTCAAAAACCGTCACAAGTCCCAAAGTGGGACCCACGGGCTGAGTTTGGGCCGGACCCACATGGGCCTGGATGGGCCCACGGACAGATTTGGGCCTGTTTTGGCTGTTTTGACAATTTTAATAAAAACCGTTCTAATTATTTCCCGCATGCTTTAACATAATTAAAACCCGTCAAAACAACAATTAAACAATCAAACATTGACACCACCCAAAGACCAAAACCCGGACCCACCATGGACCAACCCAGACCGGTCTGAACCGGCCTGGACCGGCTGGTCTGGTCCGGTTTGGCCCCCCCTCCACGGTTCACACAACCAAAGCAACAACCCCAATTTCCAATTAATTCTAACATGTTTTTAATTACTAACATCCATTTTTAAACATCCAATTTAACCATCCAACCTGCAACAATCATCATCATGAAGAAATCATAAAAATATAACAAGGACACCAACATATTCATAAATTCCTACAACATAATAAACTCAACCACTTATCATGTTACTAACTAAAATCATAAAACCATAATCATATGAACAAAAACTAAAGATGAACCAAAAACTAAAGTAAACCAAAGCTATGTAACATTTATCCGTCGAGTAACTCGGAATCGTTACCTTAGCTAGCTACAATCAAGTAGCACCAAAATAATAAGAACTAAGAACTAAGAAACCCGTCTTCTAGTCTTCTCCTAAGATATACGAGTCACCAAACTCGTCTTCAAAATCTTCCCCTATAAGAAATGACAAGAAAAACATTATTAGAATTAAAAACTTGATTTTCCATAATTAAAGTGTTGAAAACGATTTTGCCGGAATTAAAAATAAACCGTACTTGAAGATGGAGAGCGAAGAGGAGATTCTAGAAATATAATTTAGGACGGATTTGAACAAGTAACGAATGTTTTGTGACGATTTTGCTCAAGAACGATGAAGAACGCTCAAGAACGCTCAGACGAATTAAAGAAAGTGATATTTTGATCTTAATTTGAGTTGTTGAAAAATGAAAAGTTGTTTGTGAGTAAAGTGGAGTGTGTGAGCCGTGAGTTTATAGAGCAAAATAGTGAGTTGGGTTTGAAATTGTTGTTATGGAATTGACCCGGTATAATAATTATATTACCGTAATTAATTAGATATTAAGTTAATTGAATTAAATATCAAGATACTATGTTATTGTAATGAAAAGAAAGAAAATATCAAGGTCAAAGAGAGAGGAAAAACCGTGTGATATGGTGACTGTCGGGTCAGTTTTGTAAACGATTTGCGTAATTTTCGTTAACTGATCGATAAAGTTAATAAATATCTAGATATTTTGATTAGTTCATTCAAAACAATTAAAATATCTTATGGTGAGTGGAAAGCGATGACACGCGCGTGTGACTCATGCCAAAGTCGAGTTTCGATTTTGTTTCGCGCTTTACGATGAGTCGGGAATAGTTAAATGACGTTCGGTTAAAACCGTAAACGTTATTCTTTACATTCCGAATAAATTCAAAATAATTATATTAAATTATGATAAATCTTAATAAATCTAAATAAAAATAAATCAAAAATATTATTTTTTTAAATAAAAATTTCGGTCTTCATACTTATGAGACGAGTCGGGAAAAGTCAACGGAAGTCAAAGTTGACTGAAAAGTCGAGAAAAGTCGAAGATGACTTAAAAGTCAAGAAAAGTTTAGGACGACTTAAAAGTCAA